>LUCH01001015.1:133203-153988 GCA_013368495.1 Paragonimus heterotremus
TGGCCAATCTGACATGGTTGAACCTGCAACGACCGAGGTCGCAGTCAGTACAGCCCGCCGGATCAAAACAGCACACAAACCTGACCACCACGCCAAGGTAGCAGAAAAGGTCAGGAAGGCAGCAAATGACGCACACGCACACATGCGCATCAGCATCAACCATCCGGACCAGGTTCCACAGTCATAACCCAAGACATTCGGCACATTCACACAAAGAAATTGCTTCACAAGGAAACCAAACGCACGAACAGAGGATCAGATCACGCAAAAAAGAAAATAACAAACCGAACCGAAACACAACACACTTACACCATACACAACGAACGCATTTGTCTTTTGTCTGGCTGCTCCCCTTTGGCCAATCTGACAAGGTTGAACCTGCAACGACCGAGGTCGCAGTCAGTACAGCCCGCCGGATCAAAACAGCACACAAACCTGACCACCACGCTAAGGTAGCAGAAACGGTCAGGAAGACAGCGGATGACATTCACATACGCATACACGGTAGCCACAACATCAACCACAAGCAACGACCAAACTGGATTAGCTACGTCCTTGTTAGACAGTCACACCCTTACATAAACGACACACATTAAGCCCAATACTACTGTAGAGAAGAACAAGTCACACACAAAACCAGACTAGGAAACAACAAGCATCAAGTCGAAAAGTAACAGAACACACTGACGTCATCCGGACTTATCCCAACTGCACTTTGTCTGGCTACTCCCATTTGGCTAATCTGTCACGGTTGAATCTGCAAGGATTGAGGTCTCATTCAGTATAGCCGGCTGCATCAAAACAGCTCACAGGCCTGATCATTGCACCAAGGTGGCAGAAAAGGTCAGGTCCGATGATAATGCTGACACACAGGTGTGCACAAAATCGATTGGTCAGTAGGCCAGTCAACCAATATAAGTGCTGAGAGATATCCATGTGTGAACCGTGTATGAAGCAACAGATTGGAACGTTTGAGTTCAGAGGAAATAAGAGTTAGTTTGGGCCAACAGTCTGTTTTCTTTTATTCAACATCGGGCCAATTACCCAAAAATCACAAAATTCGATTTCATTTAGTTGAGAGCATGGCTGACTGAAGGAGAGGTGAAATCTAGCTTTAGTGCAATTTTGGCTTATCTCATGGAATCGGGACACCGGGTCTCACTGGAAGTAGGTTTCCTGCCCAAATGAGTCAGCCTTCGTTTTCGGGTTTTGCTCGCTTGACAGCGTGATGATGTGAAATGTGATGTAATTAGCCCGGGTGGTACACAAACGAAAACAGACTATTTGCCAAACCACCTTCTACCTCTGAGGTTGGTTCCAGTCAGGAATGGGAGGGTCGGAAAAGACACATAGAAGAGTAGATTGCAGAATAGAGGAAGAACCGTGACTCGACGAGTTGATTACTATGCATACAACGGAGAATTTGTTGATCTGTATGGGACAAGCTCAAACCTTTGGGCTTACCACCTTACGGTAGTTAAAGCTGAATTGTCGATAACACACGTCATCGGTCATGTTCAAGTAAGAGTACCGTGATACGCTGAGACTTCCACGTTGCCTAATAGCTGTGAAGTAACAAGATGTAGGTTGAGATGTGTGGAGCGGCGATTCCCATCCAAACAAGTCTTGCTGGAGAGGTACAAGGATGTAAGTGTTGCTCACCTGTTAGAGAACTATATGTTGAGACGTATGGCGAGCAGTTGAACAGCGGTCACAAACTGTGTTGGAATTTGACCCATCGCCTGGAAATAGTTTCAAAGAAACCAGAGAGGGTTGGTATTGTTTTTAATGGTACTGCTAAATTCGAAAGGATATAATGTGTTGTTCATTTGCTACAAGGATCGACCTGACAGAAATGTTACCGAGATTCCTTAAAGGTCATATTGCTTTGGGAACGGACACTGAAGAATTGTTGGTTCGAATTGAATTTCTGTCGGGTAACGCGGGTACCTTTCAGTTTTATGGTGGCCCTAAGATCATGCCAGTCCAAAAACAAGTGGTTCATCTTGTTGAAGTGACATCTTCAACTTTTTTGCAGACTGCTCATTGAAGAATACTATTAAAGTGTTTGGGGTCAGTAGAAGACTGCGTAAAATCACCAGTGAAAGGTAAATCTTACGGCGATGATATTCTCGTCGAGTCCTAAAATGTGAACGAAGCTGTACAGTTTGATGAAAGATTGAGGAGACTGGAATCGTGAAGCGAATTCCAAATTACAGCTCTAACCTTAATTTTAGTGAATTCCACATCGTCGGAAACATGAGTTGTGTGTACAGAACTGTGTGATGGTAAATCAAATGGATCAATTGAGGCTATTAGAGTGTGCTGCATTCAAGACTTGGTCCTTTTACTGGATTATCCTGTTCTATTTAAATAGATCTCTCGGTGCTTTGTACCTTTTCCCAAACATTTCTTACTTCTGTGTAAATTCATTTATTCTTATCCGGTTGCTAATCTCCGTAAATGTTTTGACCTTAGGAAGAATGACCACAAATCACTGTTCGTCACGTCTCGTTTCCTGTGACTCAAGGTGCATTTGTCTAATTGAACAGATTAGGTCTTACATTTTCCAGCTACCGCCCCAGTCAAATTGATACATTGTATTAAATTCACTCAGGTTGACTCATTCAAAATTACTCTCTTGATGACTTGATCAGATCTTGAGTTGTTCCATCATGCTTCCACTACAATTGTCCCCATGTGGGCGCAACCTAAGTCCATGTTGACGGTCATCAACTTGTACCCGTACACTGTTCTCAGCTGTTTACAACTCGGTTTTTAATACAGAATGTGAATCAGTGTGCCAAACAAAATCGACAACACGTGATTCATACATTGTGACCCTTTCTGCTGGTATGCTGGCGTGATATCCAGCGTGATGGTTATGAGGTCACAAAAAGACAACTTCCTGAAGGGTTGAGACAACGGAACATTCTTATGGGTGAGAAGCAACTATGTCAACACGAGCCAAGAGGCCCAATCAAACAGGAGAGTAAGTCACTTGAGTGAACAATACCTCAGTAAATATGGTTGACAGAAATGTTGCAACAGTCGATGGAATGTTTCATTTTATCGCACTGTAAGGCCGCATGCTTTAACTCTGCGGTGAAGGTCAGTTCCTACACGTCTTCATATAAGGTTCTAAGGGAGAGCCGCCATTCTCACTTATATTTGTAAATAGATCCAAGGTCAGTACGGATAAGTGACTGCCACATAGCCATGAAGGAAGGAAATGTGCCTTTGTTGAGAGATTGAATAGGGGACGGATATGAGTTAAGTTGCAAACTCCTTATGTCTAAGTCTGAAAGATACAGGTGGTTACACTTGGGAAACAAACAACCAAAATGAGAGTGACAAGTATACCGGAGAATATTGAACATGAGAACTTTAGGAATATATCTCGAGAAATCTAATGAGTTACTTGGATTCTTCAATACTGCTGTTGTGGATGAAGCCGACTTGATTTGGTTTAACTTAGAAACACAGCGAGCAATAAGACACAACTTGATTCTAGTGATCTCCCACAGGTTGTTCTATAAATTCAAAACACAAAATGGATTTTGATTAAATAGCTCCTTGAATGTTCTGAACTTCTAATCCATTTGTGATGAAACAGCACTGTAACAACTTATGGATGCCTTATCAAATGTGATGAAGAGGTCCTTCCTCAGTAAAAGCCACGTAGATTCCACTTTTCCACGTTATCAATTCCGTTAAGTTTCCAACTCAGAACATAACAGCATTAATTCCATCGGTGAATCAGACTCCAACCGTCAGGTGACTTGTTGTGGATGATAGCAATAACAATAATAGTAACTTATTGTTGATGATTTACTTTAGTGTAACTTTTTCGACAGTAACATTCGTAATAGTCAATACACTCAGTTTAACGGTTACATTCCACCGAATCTAAATCCAAATATTACGTTGCATTTGACTGGAAAGGCAGAACAGACCTCTACCATTGACATTTTACAAGCTGGGCTATACTTTCTAAGGGAAATGTTCATACAGAATGACTAGCTGGTGAATTTTATTCAAAATAGCAAATCGAATGATCGAGTTGAATTCTGTCAACGTCTGTGAATGGGTAATGGGCAGTTACTAATCTCCCATTCTGGGGAGGTATTATGGTTGGAGTGAACGCTCGAAATATCGAATTGTCACTCGAAACTAACTATTCTGCAACCCGATTATGAATGAGTTTCGGTTCAGTCCACGTTATCAGGACACATCGTGAGAACAGACCTCCATGTTCAACATAGTGCCCTTGTGTATACTCACTTGTTTTTCGTATCGAGCATGATACACTGGTCGTATCTCAAGATAACTGTTTGTAAGGGTACATGAACATCATTGTGCATGGCCGAACACTAGTGTAGTGAGAATGAACGATCATAATATACCACTCACACGACTGATATTCAGTAGTGGGATCAGAGCATACATTTTGAAACCGAAGTAGCCGCAGAAGGAAATATTGGAATGCAGCATGACACAAAATGGTCCTTGCTAAGTAAAAGAACTTGACATTGACATCTGTAGCAATCGAGATGGCCTGGGCTCAGTACCTTATGCAAATGAGTGTTTTTGTTTGTTGTCGTGCTTGAGCGCTTAACTCATGTGCTGCTTTCTTGAATAAATAACCCTTGTGCGAATCGCGTTCTTGGCTCAGAACACTAGAGTGAATAAAACAGGTTTCAAACACGATTGTTGCACATTTGACCGACTGTAATCGTTCTGTTAATAAGAAAGATCCTTTTGAAAGGGTCTACCGAGTGTCATGAAAGAGATTTAGAGTGATGAGATTCCGAATGTTTACTGTTGCCGAGGCCGTTACTTACCGATTCCACATGCCTGATGTCTGCGCTCAGTAACAGTTCGTGCTGACGGAACCTCTCTGTCCGACGGCTAATCAGATTAAGTTTGGGGCATGTTGCCATCACTGATGCCATTTAATTCAGAGTGCTACTATACAGGCATGTCGAACCTGTCATGTATTCTTGTTTGAATCCCGTCACAACGTTAGGCGTTTCACACTGACGTGATCACTGCCTGTTCTTGATCCAAAAACACCTTTCTGAGTGTTTACTTTTCTGATTATCCCCCATGGGTACCGTACTGTGAGCTCGTTCGCATTTGGTTTCTGTCCTTTTTTAACAGTTAGATTTAAGATGAAACACGGAAGCATCTCAGTGTGTATCAATTTGATATTGGTACATCAGGGTAGTTCTCTGTTGATTTTCAGTCGACGTGTTATGACCGGTGTTCTTCTAACTTCTCATTTCCTAATCGTGACGAGTTGGAAGAGAGAACACTCCTAGTAGGAGTGGGGCCTCAATTTTCTGAATCCATGGACAGGTAATCTCTGTCTGATAGATCTAGACGAGCCGGCAGTGGGATGTTTGTTCAACGTTGAGCATTAAAACGGTAGCAAAATCGATCAAATTCTCAATTCTGTTGGTTACTTCCAGTGTTTCCACTATTTCTGTGCATTAAATCGATGATGTGGTAAGTAGTGCTGATGATACTGACGATCTAAATCACATCACTTTAAGCGATGTTCGTCTGGGGCCCTGTAGTCTAGCAGACAGAGATTTCGACGCCTTACTCAAAGGTCTTGGGTTTGTTTCTCGCCCCTTGAATGTGCGCACCTCAATGGTGCGTGTTTAGAACTGAGCCTCGGTCATTCGAAGTGCATGTTATTTCGAATAAACAAACTACACTACTAATGAGTAGCAATAGCATTTTTTATCGCATTCATGTCCACATCGCTAATCCGTTCTCGTCTCAATGTTGGTGAGCGACTTGTAGATTCTAAGAAAGGCTGAACGGAAGTGAATAAATGGGTAACTTGGTTGAAACTGATAGTTTCCAGTCATGTGAGCAACGAATACCTTAACACACAAATGATTCTCCGTCAGATACGCGTAGTTAGTAACTTACGGTCAGGCATTGGATGAGAAACCGATAATGTGGTTTGTTGCCCAATTGTGAGCCGAGTAAGTGTGATGGCAAAGCTGTCAGCAGTGATCACAATATTGGAAAGTATGTTTTAAGTTGGGTGATTACTAGCTGCTAGGAAATTCTGTTTGCATAGTGGTCTGCTCATTCCAAACCCCAGTTTCATGGAATCTACTCATTAAGCGTTCATTCATGTTTACTGGCAGCAAGACTGCTGATGAGTGGGCTGGTGTGCACAGAAGTTTTCTGTGGGGGTTAGACAAGTTGTCAGATGGCTGCAAACTTTGTAAGTCGCTTACCCTTCCGGTTAAAAACGTTTTAAACCCCACGAAGCTCCCAGTATTCTTGTTCTAACATTTTTTGAGAGTGCCAGATCTTTTACTGAGATGAAAGCGAAAATCCTGTATACTTGTTTTCGGGTGTGGATGGAGTATGAAGCTTAACACAAAGGAAGAAGGCACACAGTGGAACATTCCACAAATTATTTCTAAACATTTTTTAATGTTGTGTATGCTTTTAAACGTGGATGTTCGATTTTGTTGGTAGGCCTAAATTGTCAGTCACCAGAGTTACTAGGTTTCATCCACTTCCAGAGGCGACTGATGTAATGTTACAGTGATGTGCTGAAAATCTACTGGATTCGCCGCTTATTCAACCCCCCACATGATAGAAGATCTAACAGGGAGCCAATCCAAACGTCATTTTAAACGTATTACATAAGGTTTGAACGAACAGTTTCAATGTTGTATCTTCTGTTATTGGCTAGCTCCTTTGGTCCATATTGCACCGATTAACGTACAGCTTGTGACTTTTATAGTGAATCCAAACAAATAGTTTGTTAAAATGTGTTGGTCTAGAATTCCACTACACCGAATGCAATATCCAATGGATACAATTTGTCGTGTTGTTCCCAAATAATCTTGGAGACCACAACTGAGATAATTCCGATAACAGATAAATAAGGAAATTCTGTCGCAATAGCCGGTTGATTACGTTAACTTCTAACTCTCCAAAAATCTGTTTACTATCGACACTGGACGCAGAGAGGACGCAAGGCTCGCGACCCAAGAAGTGAGTGATTAGTATTTATTGATTACTGATTGGTTCGATTAAGTTGGTTTAAACGTGGGCTGTACATGTGAAGTTGAGGAAAGTGGAAAGTGTGAGTAACATTGAGAATTATGAAACAGAAAATAGTGTGCATTTTGTATGTGCTAGAACGACCAGTCAATGATAGACTACGATTTCTTTAGTAATGTTGTACACCCATAAATTCGGCTTTTTGTCTCATGAATAGGAACTGCCTACTGCAACCAGTACGAGGTGTTCTCCTTATTATTTGCGCGGGAGGTTTCAATTCTAGTACGATTTTAGGGCTATTCGAAACTCCTAATTCAGAGTATTACAAGCGACCGGTATAAGTTTAATGGCAAATACAAACAACTTCACATTATTTTACGCTGAATGTGAAGGTTTTACGCCTTCCAGGTACTCAACAACTAACCAGTCTGTTACTGACTTCAGAAAAATGGGCTGACATGTGGATATATGTACATATAAGGAGTCCCAAAGTTCGTCCCTGTTGAACAAAATTATTCCGTATATATGAAAGTTGTCCTTCACAAAACTACGGACCAGTAGCCTCACCATGACTGAAATACCCTCCCTTCTATACTCGAACAATTTTCATTATACTCTTAGAAAAAGGGAAAATTGTGAACCTTAGGAAAGACGTTCATTTTATTCTGTGTTTCTTTGATCATTTGAACAGATCTAGGTTGGTAAGCATCATGTAATCGATAGTAGCAGAACGCAAACCATGACTGTTCCACAAAGCAAAATTGGTAGGTGTCGAATGCCTGCCTGAGGTTCTTGAGCTCACTCGAATAGCTGGTTAGAAACGCTATCCAAGATGCTGGTGTCTCTCAGTCAATAAAGTACTAATTCTTCCGTTTAGTCTTCTTTTGTCGATTTTCAGACTTTTTAGTAAAGTTTTCTTCTAGGATATTCTACGTCACTGTTGAGGTGAGCGGCGGCTCGAGCCACAGTACCTTCCAGTCAGGTACATGACTTTTATGACGAGGATGTTGGTGAACAAGGAGCATATGTGAACTAAGTCACTTCGCTAGTTAGAAATGTATTAATGTCTCCACTAATATTGCATTTAGAACTGATAGACGCATGCGGAAGAAGCCTCAGTGAGGTTTTTGTTTTGTGCGTTTACTTGCTGTTTTGCGATTCCTGTTCTAGTTTGTTGACGTACCCAAAGTGGCCTGTGCCTTTTATTCGGGCTTCATTTACTACATCTGCGGATTCGTTCACTGTTGATTTTGTATTATCGTGTGAATATTTATTTCTTGCTTGTTTTCCGATGTTCTCTTTTTCAGTCGAAAGGGTTCTAAAATCGATTGTCACAAATCACATTAGTCGGCCTCCCAGCTGTGCGTCACGGGCCAAGAAAGCCAAGTCAGTGCTTGACCGGCTTACCAACTGTACGACTGTGTTGTCCACACCTTAGAATGAACAGTACGCGACTTGAGAAAACACACCAAAAAGCCATAAAGCAGGTCGCAACACTTCATTCACTGTCATACTCACAAAAGCTGCGTAAATTGTCACAGTTCTCATTTCATTGACACGTCTGAGGAGACCTTAGTACTGCACATATGATTCTGCATCAATCTCTTTACTCGTTATTAATTGTGCTTTTATTTAATCCAAAACAACCGACTCGGGGGTTGCTGGCTAAAACTACAACGTTGAATTCACTGTTTGACTGACAGAAAACAGGCTGTCGAACTCCGAGTGTGTTCAAGCTGGACAACTTAACAGATCGTGCATTATTGGTAGATGAATTCAAGCGCAGACTTGAAGCATACGTTGAGGACACGAGGACCAATCTTTCGGTAACCTGACAATGAGATATAGTGAGGCAAGTAAAAACATACGTTCTTCATCTCAGTGACTGTTATGTTGTCGTTGTTCGTTGCATGCTTACGTGAGTTTGTAGTACGGTTAAGAAGCTGTAGCTGGATTTCTGATCAGTTTAAGTTTCTCTAACTTGTCCTGTTGGCAAACCTGACGCATTTGACAGTTTGAAGATGAAATCGTCTATCAGTTTCTGTTCTCCTTCTGAATCGTTTAACATAAATTCTGTTGTACACAAGCATTCTTAGGTTATGAGAACGACAAAGTAACAAACAAAACCTGTTTTCTGTGTCTGATCATCAGGCTAATTACAACACAACAAATATGAAAACAGTAACTGGGGTGAGTCAGAATAACGGTCAATAGAGGTTATGGACGGCGCGTTTGTTACCAGTTACGCAATCTGTTGTAATTGGCCTGACGGTCACACACAAAAAAACAAGTTTTATATGCCACTTTATCGTTCCCATGACTTCATTGGGTATTTTCTAACGCATTCTCACGTTAAATCAATCTTTAAATTTCTTTTAAATTCTGTTATTTCTGTAGATGGGAATCAATCGCAAAACTTCACTTCCATGAAAATTACATCATCAGAATAGAGCAAACACCGGTGCAAATTCAGTTTGCCTTTAACTTTGTCCATTTCGATATGTACAGAGCACATTAAGTCCACAAATTTCTTTCGGGTGACAAAGTATCCTTCAAACGGCAGACATGAACGGTTGTAGTCGAAAACCGCTGCAGTTGTCCGAAATACCACAATGACAAAAAAGTACAATCAACAATTTTTCTCTTCTATGTAAACCTGTGAACTTAATAATTGACTGTTACAGACTAGAAAACGATCGTGCTTTGATTAGACCATGATAAATCTCAAAAAGTCATCGTATCTGTCGGCTTGTAGGGATCTGTTCCCGTTTTAAATATGTAAGATTTTTGGAACATTTTATCGTCCATTTGTCCTGCCTTTCTCCATACTCACTGACATGATGAAAACACGATGAGTAACGGAGAGTAAGGGTTATTAATTAAGTCTTTCAGATGAGATGGTAGATTGCTATTATTGTTCATCTGGAAAAAGTGGAGGCATTACTTCTTATCCTGAAAGCTACTTCATGACCTCTGCGGATTATGATTTAATTTTGGTTGGTCCGAAGACATACGGCTTAGCGTCTATATTTCATAATAAGCAGACGTCTGGTAGGCGTTATCTGTCGACTTACGTCCAGCTTGTTGTTTAGTGATCACCTTTTCGCTAGTCCCGTACGCCAGTTGACCACTACACACTTATCGCGATCCTAATAGCAAATGATTCCAATAATCCCAAAACCAACGAGGCTCAAACAAAACCAGGGGTTTTTCAAGCAAGTTCAGTTGGAACTACGTGATGGATGAAGTCACAAAAACTGCCCAGACTAGTTTATGTGTTGATCAGTGAAAGTGACTATTATCCTACGTGTAATTTAACGCTCCAGTACGACAAAAGTCGCAACTGAACAGATCAGCGTTGTGTGTATTCTGTTCGCCTTGTAACAGTTAAAAATCAATATAATATTATTAGTCATAACGGAAAAATTTCGTCATCTTGTCCGTTTTCTGATAGAGATACTGTGGAAATATGTCCAAATGATACCATAGAGGAGCACAGACCGTTTGTATTTAATACACTGTTGATAACGGTTACCAAGATTTGTTTATTCGCAAAAAATATGCCAATAAACTCACTTACGGTAAACATTGCCCAAGTCGTAGTTAGACGCTAACAGCTCTCTGTATCGACCAGAATTAGTATCAACCACATCTTGCTCAGTGACTTAATACTAAAACTAAATTATTTTATAGCAGTGTATCGACCAACCTTAAAGTAGGTCAACAGTTTCCCATCTTCGTCAATATGATAGGATCATCGGCTCCAGATGGTGTACTTGTGTGTTACAAATGTTTTTAGCAATCGCTGTTCTAGCTTATTTACTGTCGGCTTTATAGATCTATCATCCATGCTTAAAATCTACTGACGTCGTGTAGCCGGTAGTTTTTACTATGTAGTTTCTTTTTGAGAGCTGGCAACGAAGTTATGGAGCTTGATCTTACCATCCTAATGATGCTGTGCTGAGGATTTCGCGAGTTGGTTTTGATGTCTCTAGACGCGGTAAATCTCTCAGGTCTGAAAGGTCTACACAATTCCCCGTGTTAAAGCTGATAACTATAACCCTTCTACTAACTACAGACCAGTCGTACTGTTACAGTTTTCCTGCAACGTTACGGCGCTTTGACCTGTTGGTCATCCATTACCCAACCTATTTTGTACCGTTACCTATTTGGACCGGGATCCTTAGTATGTCATTAATTCAGTCACTTTTCAGAGCTATTGGGTGAAAGTGAGGGACGAAGGCAAACCAGTCGACAGAAAACCTTTTTATTTCCCTAAAGCATTCCGCACAGCTGACCGCTCCGTTCTTTGTGAGAAGATCTGTCGGCGAATAAGTACTTATGTAAATCACCAACTATCTCATCGATAGCTACTTTGAACCAGATGACAACGGTAATGCGTTGGCAACGGTATGTTACAGAATTCTATTCTAAAACTTTATCTGTTCACCGTATTCCTAAATAATAACATAGAATGGCACAAGTCATGTGATATACCCTGGGAAAAAATGGTATAACCTCTGTTGGTCAGTACAAGTTGGTGAAACCAGTTAGCACTCGTACGCTGTGTATCTAAAGACTACCCAAAAGCCAGAAACCCGATATTCCACTTCGGTCCATTACACTAAAGCAGAACATACCGCAACACAAACTGGTCTGTTAGCTATCTGATTTACTTGTACGGTTTAAAAAACGATTTAGTGAGCATAATCTGGAAGATAGTTTTGAAACTGTGAGCATTGCAAACAGTTTAGATGTTTTTTACAAAACGTTGTATCTGTTTGATGAGAAGTCCCTATTTATTTACATTTTGAAGCAATTTGTTCCCTTTATGAACTTGAATAAGGCAATGAGAAGACGTAAATCATGTGATGTTCTCCGGAGTAACATTTCGTACATTCTGATCACACATGGACATGTAACTAATTTTAAACGTTAAGATAAGGTTCCGTAGGGCGGAAATAATGGCTTAAGGGATTAGAGAGACGGACACGGAAATGAGGATTAAATAAATGGGAATGCTGACTACCAAGGCAGCCGCAGCGTCAACACAATCTGTTTTTGAACACACAGGGGGGATTATAACGTCTGATAGCCAAAGCCTCAGCAAACTGGAGGATACGTTTCAGGTGACTTCGAAAAATCACAGAGAATGCGTCACAAACCTTGACTCTATGTCCTGTCTGGATTATGTGTTTCGCTATTGATGATGCCGGGTGCCGTCCATCGGCCTCGATGCATGCGCCTGGCGTATCTAGTTGTGTTTCCAGCCACTTGGGAACATGCTCCTTGATACGAGTAGCCAGCTGACGGTTTGTCCTCCCTATGTAGCTCATACTGCAACTACATGAATATTTGTATAGACAGTGGGATGTGACAGACGTAGGCTGTTTGGTCGTAGCCGAGGAGACTGGCAAGGCCTTGGTTCGCTGTATTATACATAGTTTTACAGCGTTATAAGATCTGGATACAGCAGCTGTTAGACATATTTACATTTTGTTTTATTGCACAGTTGATGACATTTACGATTTAATTTGAGAAAGTACAGTTTCTTTTCTTATCTCACTGGTCGAGCTGAAATTGGTACTTTTGTATACACGTAATGTGCGGTTCAGCTTTAAGGCATTTGTCTTTAGACAAGTGGACAACAGGATGGTGGTGCAATATGAAATCAACTTGGTCTGTTTCTAACGGACTTCTTCATGAGTAAAGTAGAGTCTATGTTAGATGAAAGCTTGTCAAAACTGATGTTTGACAGACACTACGTAGACGACATTCCAGTTATTTTAGAATGCTCAAGTTATTCAAATATGTTGTTACCGAACTTAAATCAAACCCATTCAAACCTAAAACTGACTAGAAAGGACGGAATAAATGACTCTATCACTCGTAGATATGCGAGTCTCTCTGAGATCAGATGGCAGGACAGTAAGGCTTGGTTACAACAAACCTATATGGACAAAATTGTATATACGTAAGAGGAGTCTGGCAACAAACCTTTCTCGCCGAATACGTAGACCATGCGTAGACGACAATCTACCGTTAGAGTTAAACATACTGACGGGTATTCTGTAAACAGATGGATATCCTTGTGATTGACCATGAAACACAGCAACGTTATTTTCCTAAACGCAGGTGACAGTCGTACATGAGAATGTAGTATACTAAGAACTCCCGTGTCTGAGTGACTACTGGCCACCACTGATGAGGGATCGCTTGATGGCTACCGCATCCAGAACATAAAACGCCGCAAAGTTGTTTGTAGCAAAGCTCACCAGAGTCTTACCATTCTTCTTGATTGCGAACAAACCGCCTACGTTTGTTACACTCCACCGTTTTCAAAGGACTCGAATCACCAATAGGCACAATCATAGAGGCTGATACACGTCATCCAGACTCATCAGTAGACAGACACTATGAAACCAGGACAGAGGAGAACTTCATGTTGCTTTATTTGTGAGTTTTCGAGACAACCGGAAACACATTTGCCAGTTCGTCCAGGATTTGTTTGTCATACGCCACAACCTCCCCAGCGTGCTGAGACACAGTTTGTGCTGGGACTGTGGTCACTGTAATTACTATCATCCTCATGTTTTTCGTTTGTAAGTTTGTCTGTCTAATCGCTTAATCGGGGACATCTGCTCCGTGGAAATTCATTGTAGTATTTTACATTAGTCGTTTATTCGTGTGGTCAGAATGTGTGAAGTATTACGCTCGAAACCATCAGGTGATGTGCGTTTTTTCATTGGTTTACTCACGTTCATTAAGAGAGCAAATTTCACGAAATTCCGAAGTTTGTTAACTCCTTACTTTTACCTTTCCCCGAATACAAAAATATGGGTAGTATTGGACATCACCACAAAGAATCAGGAATCAGGATCGGAAGACAAAGTGTATACACAAATCTACATCTTATATGAGTGATTAATTCATTTACTGGTCTCACTGACTAAGGGGAAGGATAATAAAACAGAGCGGCCTTGAAGATCAATATTTCGTACCAGTAAGACAAGAGGTTCACGCAACACGAATAAAGTCGGTGTCAGAGCGGGTGAGGTTACGTCGTAGTATGGCAGCATGATTGACCAATAAACGTTCTATGAAACACGCATGTAGCAGAGGGCTTGGAACATTCTGCTAGGCTACTCAGAATGGGTTCCAGCCTAATAGAATTAAGTTAATCTACCTACGACAGTCGATACATATTGAGTACTGTCTTGGAGAGAAGAATTTGGTTACTATTATTGTTTATTTTGAAGAGTAGTATACACAAGAGAAAAACAAACGGTGATGCTAAAATCAAGCAAGATATGTAAAAAAAAAGTGGACGTGGAAACAAGCTGTTGACTGCGCGAACGAAATGCGAATGCAAGGAGATCTGGAAAGAAACCACCTGTGGACAGTAATGTGGGAACTACTAGTGAACAGGAACAAATGCAAATTATGGTTACAGAAGGAAATGGCAGCTCCAACGAACATCGGAAACTATAGATTCATGGATACCAATGGGGGTGGACTTCAAAACTTTCACCCAAACCACAGGTGTGGTCCGAAAGGCTAACACGGCTCTGCTTTTGTTTAAGGAGGCTGTGACTTTTCGGGAACCAGAGGTTCCAGAACTTTTGTTAAAGACGTATGTACAGCCACATCTTGAATACTATGTACAAGCCTGCAATTCATATCGTGGTGGAGATTTAAAAATAGTGCTAGAAACAGCACAGCACCGATTTACAGAGTAGTTTGTTAAACCTATGAGTACAGACTATCAAATTAGACTTGGATATTCATGTTTATTCTCCCTAGAGAAAAGACGCAAACGTGGAGGCTTGACTGAAACCTTTAAGCTACCAAATTGGTTTGGTGACCGGCAGTTTACCCGCAATGGCAACCCACGTTGGAACTGGTCCAACATATTAATACCCAATCTGTACTCACTATCGAAAACCAATCGACAACGAAAAGAAAAGATTCAGCACGTTGACCCTTGTGTATTAGAATCGACCCTGGAAAACAGAGTGTACAGAGAAAGCACGTCGAGCTAGCGAGGCACAGGGCGAGTTGTAATCGTAGCCCCTGGAAAGATATTACAAAAAGTATAGCTTTAATAAAACAAGTAGGTAACAAACTAAAATCATCAAAAGTGTACAAGTGAATGCGACTATCAAAAATATCATTTATTCTAGTCGCTACATCCAGTACTTTGGGGGGATGATTGGAAACTCACAAGACTAGGTGCCAACAAAACTTTCCTACTGACTTCTTCTCTTCTAGACTATTGAACGATTAAAGCAAGTTACTAACGGAAGTGGTACAAATCACGAGCACTTACAAGCAAAAGCTCGAAAAGTGTTTATAATCTATGTTTCTTGAGTTAGTCTGAGAACTAAGAACTGCATGTTTTAATATTCCTTTCTATTTCGACTTCCATCCCTTCCGATTTCCTTCCTTTTTTTCTGTCATGTACTTAGTAATCTTTTACAAAATGTCCTATCACTCATTCTTTCTCAATGTATTGACCTCGCCAAGTGACCGGATAACCGGAGTCTAGAAGAAGCAAGGCAACATCACTTTGTCTAGCAATCTGATAATTTGCCACACTGGTCAGCGGTTCTGTTGGCCATTACCACACAGTCTTTTCAGATGACTTTTCTGTCAAATGAAGTGAAGCTTCGTGGTGATTATCACTAAACCTATCTTTCATCACCGTTGTTTTATTACATTGTTGACAATTAGATGTACAAGTGAGCCGAAGATATAAATACCTTACTTGTTCAGTTCGGAGTGTTATTACTACTCCGTCGAAACTAGTTTGTGTGTTGAGCTAAGTCGATTAATCTGGTTATGAATCTCCAGAACCATCACAAGTTTTGTCTTCTTCAATTGTTGCAGCATAGTGGGATCCTTGTAGTTTATGAGCGCAAAAACTGGACACTCCCTGGCAGTCGCCGTAAGTCCTGTTGTAGCAAAATTCGTCCAACAGAGCATGATCTTTACTGTCCCACTCTCTCGTTCTGACGCCATGCACGTTGGCGTTTATGAACCAAAATTCCGGTCCACAACACACCGGCTGTTTTCATCCACACATCATGTACACTTCTACCTGGCTTGTGTGTGTGTGTGTGTAGCTGACACCTTCTGTCGGGGTTTTTGCACCTGCTACTTTTCGTTGGTTGGTTCGAATCCGTTGCGCAATGGCTCATCCAATAGCGCGTTTCGTCCGCAACTCACTCGCTGCGGGTTTCTGGGCCTACCTTACTGCCGCGTTGATATATTCCACCGAGTGTTGGAATACTTGCACCTTCGACTTGGTCATCCACCAGACTGTGACCTGACCTGACCTCATCTGGATGTTCTACTTCTCACGGACCTTCCTCTGCACATGATTCAAATTTGATATGGATTGTTTCGTGCCATTTTAAATCTCGACAATAACGCCAGTATATCTGTTCCTTTTCTTAATCATGTTAACATACTTTTCAGTACGGTAGTAGTGCAGTGAAGATAAGCAGTCGTACTATACTACTCATATCGCTGCTACTCAGTAATAGGACCAGAACATATAATTTGACATCGTACAAGCCGCAGAGAAGATGCAGGAGGGGACATCAGAGTGCAGCATCGCCCATAATGGTCCCCGCTACTTAATGGAACCGAACATTGACGTCTGTGGCAGCCGAGACGGTCTGGGGCCGAATACCGCGTGCGAATTAGTGGTTTTGTTTCTGGTTTTGTTTAAATGCTTAACCCGTGTTGCTTTGTCGAATAAACAACCTTTGTGCTATCAGCGTTCTTGGATCACAACAGTAGTATATTGTCTCTAGGTACCTAGTTTTTGTGCTTTTCTGACTTTGGTTTATCAATGTTCATCTTGTCATCACTGTGTTCAGTTCAGTTCAGTTCAATTTCCAGGACGAAAAAGTTTCAGCCAGAAATTGTGTTCAGTTTCTTGCACTAGTGAGCTTCTGAGGACGCCCAGTGCTGCAAGGATAATGAGGAGAGATTCTTCACTTCCATGGGTTATCATGAGGGTTACCAGATAAAAGCTGAGGAGTTCAATCTATCAATGCTATCAGAACACAAGTTCACAGCCACCACCGATATACACAAGTTTACCCTCCCATTGAATTGATGTGAAACAAGAGTTAAGTGTGAGATCAGTGTGGGTCTGACTTCTAGGACCTATACCTTCAGATACTATTGTATTGTATTATATGTTATATTATTATCATCAGGTTATTGTTCGATATTTGTAGTTTCAAACCTACTGTGACGAAATTTATGTCCTCTATAGACCTAACAGGTTTACTCTCGTTCATTTCTTAATCTGACAGCTGTAAAGTCCGAGTCGTTGATTGGCCACCCTGATATCAACGAATAAGTGGGGTGCAATATGTTATGGACGATCAGAGCCATCAGTTCGTGGATTACAGATACTTTATGCCAGTTGCTGGAGGAATTTTAGATGACAATTTTGGAGACTGACGTCACCAACGGGGTTCCAGACTGACCAATGCTGTAGTTGCGGAGAACATGAACAGCCAAAGTGGGTGCGCTGGCACTGGTCTTCATTGACGGAAGTTTTCTCACGATTATTGTTCGGCTCTGAAGATTATGGGGGCACTGGAAAAGTGCTTCAGGAGTTCTCGTTAAACAGCAAACATATAATTTAGCGGAAGTACCGACAGAAGATAGGAACTTTAAAGTTGACGATCGATGGACTTGTAGATAGTACCACGAAAGTGCGCGTTCTTGTGAAAATGCACTTGAGAGATCCTTCAGTAGACGAACCAGTTTTGACGATTCACGTCTGATCAATGAGTCACGCCTAGTCCGAAATCAGATCTCCAGATGTTTTCACGATACCTAACGGTTCACGGCGACAATATTGTACAGCAAAACCAGTTGGTTCCGAACGAGGCCATCAAGGTCAGAGGTGAACCATCACGAGACCAGACCAGGTCGGGGAAGACTACTCGCACCGCAAGCAATTAACGGCAGATTAGTTCAGTAAGACAAAAATGGAGTGGTTAAGCTGTAAAGACTAAAGGTCAGGCTAGAGTGAGGAATATGAATAACGGGAATGAATCTTATCAAAATCTGTCCACGTGTGACAAGTTGTTGAGAGTGTTGCACAGTTCTGGATTCCCACCTATCGATTCCGAATATCATCATCACTATGTACTTTTGGGACCTCGGAAACCATAGTGTCTAACACTCATGCCCCCTAACAAACAAAGGTTTCCCATGTCCTTCCTCAGTAGACTTACCTTCGTAAGAACCTCGAAAACACTGACGAGTTCGTCAGCGCCCTCGTTATCTCTCGTAACTAAGCTCAGGAAACTTCAATTTCTAGTACACCAATCGGATGCAATGAGGACAACGTCACCCACCTGAAAATCTCGTTGCTTCGTCAACCACCCTTGACAAGCTTGCGATGACGTACCTTTGGGACCACCTTCTTCAAAAGGTAGTTACCATGTGACTTGTTTGTCTCCAACACCTAGTTCCCCTGTTACCGGCTCTTTTTCTGGGGCCAACCCTGTATTGCTCTTTCAAAGAAGTAAACTGAACAGAGTTAGAGTGACGTTGTCAGGATCCTCTGCTGCAACAGAAACATAAGATCGGTTGTTTAATGATACGTTCTACTTCGACTAACGAAGTCGAGAGGATTAAATCGCCCGCTTGTTGCTTGTTGCGCTCGAAATGCACCTAACAGGTCGAATCAGTCACTTCCATAATCCACCGCAGCAGCTAGCATGCGGCAGCTCGAGAAGCTACTGGGTTCCTATTTAAAAGAGCTTGTCGTTGACGGACTCGCTACCTACGTTGTGAACTCAGTCTCTAAGATTTTTTCGACCAAAAAATTGGTACCATTGTAAGAAAACCTGACCCCTGTCCCACCTCTGCGTCCGATGAATCGTGACAGGGGCATAATATGTGAACCGGCTTTCAGCGAAAGGTCATTCCGAAATTTAGAGCTCGGGAAATATATCCGCATCTTTCTACTGAAGTCCTGTCTTCCACCGAAAACTAATCGTCCAAAATTGTCCAATCTAGCGTCCGGTAACGGATGCTACTTTAGGTTTAATTTGACAGATGGTAGAGGAGCATTGGTTACTTACGTTTTGAGGCGCAACGGCAAGGACACGTTGAGCAGGACCAAATGAGTCATTTTAACGCAGCAACACCTTGTGTGATTCAAAAACGCCTCCTCGGCGAACGAAACACACGAGACCTTATGAAGCAAACCGGGACTTCGTGACGGCGTGTTACAATGAGGTCGTCGATGTGGCTGCGCTTAGACGAAACAACCGGGTGTATAGTCTCGAAAATATAAGTCAATGACGACAATCAGCTACCTACTAGTAAGACTCTTTCTTTCACGACGGGAACAACTTTTTCAAAAAGATCTGTTAAGACATAACTCAGGGACCACCACAGTCAAACGGCCTGGATAATAGGGCTACTTTTTCGGGGAGACAGTCCCACCATACTGATATAATAAAATCCACCTTGGTCGATTTTGTTTCCTTGGATTCTAGGATGCCGGTTCGCAGATTTACTCCATGCTGCCCTATATGAAGTTTTATACTGTACCATACAAGCCGGCCGTTTCCACACACTTGCTGATCAACTCTGGGGCAACGTGGAGACACTGGAGGACAACATTCTCCAGATGTAAGGGGTTCCAACAACAGTCCTGTAAAAAGAAACAACAAGAACCGGCATGAACAAAGAGCCTAGTAGATCATGCATACGGCTTACTCAAACGAAAACCAAAACGGTGCGGACAACAAAGCCACACGCCCTGTTACACAATTCAAATGCAACCCGTGTGCGCTTGCTGATTTCGACAGCACATTGCAATACGGTAACATTCAGAAGGGATCCATTTGCATAGAATCTGGAATCCGGCTGGATTCGAACCAACGACAGAAAAAACATTTCCAAACGCGATAGGTGCCCTAACAACTGGGCTACGTACACAATAACACTTGAACTGTGGCTGAAACTATCCGCAGGAAGTAAATGCGCACATGGGTAGGCCGTTAATATGTAAGTTTGTAATATCTTCAGAATGGTGATTGACGGAATTTTAGGGAGAGCCTAAAATATGCCCATTTCGCTGTAAGAAATAATTTTGTTTTGATATGTAAAATATCTTTATCAAGGACGTTCAGGAATCGCGGTGATTTGATAACAAAATACGTTGATGAGATGACTGAAGTTTATCTGATTGATAGAAGGAGTTTTAGCAACGGATGAATAATGAGCGTGCATAATATAAGTTGTAAATCGTTTTTCTTTAATTTGCGCGTTCGACGCTCCATGAAATATCTGCTGACAGCCGACCTAAATGTGAGGTTGTATAATCGTCACCACGTGGAACTAGGAAAAACGGACATTTAACCACACCATGCGCAAATGAGTACAACGGCAACGGGCGATTTCCAGGCATACTGTGTGTCTTAGTCGGTGTGATTTGCTGGCCCTATTTACTACCCCTTGTAATCGGGCTTAAGCTGGTTTGGCAACATGGTAGCAAGGAATTCGGTAAGTTTATGAGGTTTTATGAATTCTGTAGTATATAGAAACTCATATAATATCCAGAGAGCACACTGCAGTCACAACACCACGATCTATAGTTGAGCGCACTGGCTTCTATGCTTGACAGTCAGCCATGCGTGGCATCGACGGTTACAACTGTAACGATCTTCCACGAAGACGTTGAGCAACGCGT
>LUCH01001016.1:3741-16659 GCA_013368495.1 Paragonimus heterotremus
CGAGGGGGCCATAAGAGATTGAGTTCGCATACCATTACCAGGACCGTGTGTGAATGGACCACAGTATACTGCGTGGGTGGCCCCAGTTGCGCTTTGGACTATTGCGGTTACCTGTTTGAGGTTGATGAGATGATGACACTCAGCTGTGAGTACCTGAAGAGTCGTCGCGGGATCTTACTCGACCTTGTTCAGCAAGCGAGCCCACATATCTGCGTCCTTCGGGACCGGAGACCGCAGTCGAACACTAGACGTTTGAGTTGGTACTCGGTAAGCAAACCAATTTTTGAATGTTGACAGTGACGATTGACCACGTCAGCGTAAGTGACATAGTCGTCGCGGTTGAATTTGATCAGTTTTAGACACTGGTACCTTGTGTTGAACAAGGGAGATTGATCGCTGAAGACGAACCGCAACATTTCAGCTGTTTCCTCGCTGGAGATTTCGTGTAGATTCTTTGGAAGGATGAAGTTGACCTATTTCTTGTTGCCAACGGTACCGAGTTTGCATAGGAGAAGGGGAACCTTCCACGGTTAGTATTGAGCACCGAAATCGAGAGTGAACAAGTCTTCGTACCCTCTGAACCAAGCATGAAACGTTACACTGGCCTGAACATCATAATGCAAATCGACGATGCCACTTGGGATAACGTCGACTGATTGTTTCCCACCGGCCGACACCGCTGGGCCAAGTTCGATGTTGGCAAACCATCAGTGAGCACCTCATTCAGCTTGAGCTTTTGCGCAAAAAGACGTCTCATATCAACGGCTTCACCAACCACAATTAAGAAACACCATACCCGTTCACCACCATCCTTGACCCGACCGAGATTTGAACACCGGGTTACGTGTCTGTACAGCAGAACAATTGCCGGTCATTAGCTTAGTCTTTATGGGGCGGTCGATTTAGTATGTCAAGTCCACGGTAAACCGTCACAAAGAAGAACAGTACATGTATTTACAATGTATATTTAATTACAGAGAGGTTGAATTTATATCAACCAAGTCCCCGTGTACTGGTCAGCACTCAACACTGTCCAACGAGTTTAGTGGATTCTCTTTGAATATGACAACTGTGATTGGCGTTCAAGGAAAATCAACTGGCTCCCCGATTACTTATCAGTAATCTAAAATATCGCCTAGCAGGTTTAATGAGATCGGAGATTTCGACCTGTCTAGGAAGTCCTAATCGCGGGGTTATCGATTGGAGTTAACAGGCAGTAACTGTGTCTCCTAGTCATGACAACCAAGAGAATTCATCACTACTCACAAGGGAAAGTGGTTGAGTGTTTGTGGTCATTCAGTCGTGCTTAGTGTGGCACATTGGTCAACGCGTTATCTTATGAAAACTTGAGCGGAGTTCAACTCCCGGTCATGACAAGAATATGCCACTGTTGACTTGTTTTGTCTGAAACAAGGCTCGAGTCTTTATGGAAGAGGCTGGCTAAAATTTCTGATTGAATGCGATAGCTGTAATTAATTTTGAGTATTGTCCAACTGAACAAAACCGTCTACTACTCATCACCATTATGATGACTTATGTGATATCAAATTGATCGGGAATTCCTTATTCTTGTTTTGTCAACTACAGTTTATCGGACAGTTACTATAACAAGTCAATCTCGGTATTCTTCGCATACGAATGTGGTTGAACATTGCGATGTGATATTTCGATTGTGACCTGTCACGTACGAGTATTCACTGTGCTCTGTGTGCCAATCCCATCCAATCTGTATCATAATAGACAGCAGTACATCACATTC
This sequence comes from Paragonimus heterotremus, assembly GCA_013368495.1. NCBI lineage: Eukaryota > Metazoa > Platyhelminthes > Trematoda > Plagiorchiida > Troglotrematidae > Paragonimus > Paragonimus heterotremus. The sequence continues at coordinate 5,501 of LUCH01001016.1, forward strand.
ACACTGAAGCTTAACTGTCATACAATCATAAGGGAAAAAAGCTAACCGCGTGTAGGAAGAGAAACGGAAAGGGACGGGAAAAGACTTAACTGCTGAAAAAACCGCGTCTCTGTTTAAACATTCAACATCAAGATGCCTATACCTTGCAGGCAAACAACCAAGCTGTAAGTGGAAGTATTGCAATTTTAGCAATACAGCCTGCTTACGACCTTCACTGCCCAGCGTCATTAAATGCACTCACTCCACAGACTACCCGACCAAACAATACCTGAGGACGGTTCTCGTTTTCTACCCCAAGCGGCCAGGTTTCGCTGGCGTAAAGTACTACAGCCCTCACTGTTTACTTATGTGCGCGACCCCTAAGCTTCAAAGAGATACCCCTTTGTCGCCAGGGATCTCCCAAATTAGCGAACACCACACCAGCCTTGGAAATACGCGCTTCTATTTCACTCCCTGAACCGCCACCACCGTTGACAGTCTTGACGTACGCCGCTCATGGTATTGAAACTGTCAGACAGTTCACTATAAACCCTAACCTGAGCTGAAGTATGGGAATAAAACACCGACAGTATGTTCACATACTTGGTCGGTACATCCCTGCGTTTAAACGACTCTAAAAGGTTGTATCGATACACCCAATCGAATGCACCTTCATTGTCCAGGAATACGGCGATTGTTGGCTGACGATACACACAACGCTTCTCCCAAATTTGACGAAGGGTAAAAATGTGATCTATACATCCCCGGTCAGGGCGACACCCTTCCTGTTCTTCCCTACTGTTTACCTCCCGAGCTACAATGAGTCGACGAATTATAATGGGTGCCAGTATCCAAGTAATGACTAGGGTCAAACTAATTGTACGATTTCCGCAAGAGTTGCTAATACCTTTCTTAAATATGTAAACTATTATGGAGTGATCCCAGCATGGACGGATGGTCTCCGTCGTCCACACAAGTTGAAACAACTGAATCAATACCTCCATTAACGTCTCCTCACCTTCTTTGAAAAGTACCGGAATGAGATCATCTGGATTAGCAGCCCTATTACGTTTGAAAACCGAAATGCAATGTAGACCTCAGTCTTAATGGGTGGTTCCAAATCTACCGACTGGGGTGCTATATTACAGGCTTTTGGTGGCAACATAATAAAAGCAATAGGACAGCTGAATTGATTCTCGAAGTGCTCCGGCCACTGCTCTAACCTTCCGGACTTATTATGGATAAGTATGCTATCTGTCTGGCTGATAGCTTCACTGACGGACGGTCACCTGAGACCGGTGGCACGGATAAACTTGAAAAGTTTGCCAGTTTTCCGTCTCCATTTCCTTAACGTTTTTCATTAACCAATCTTCATGATCGGCGTTTAGACTACGTTTCAGCTTCTTATGAATATCTCTTCTAGGCCTGTTATGTGAACTACCAGGAGGAATGTTCCATCTAACAATTCCAGGGATTACTCTGAAATTCGATGTCTGTTCAACCCATTTATCTCCGTGACGCATGCTATAATACCTGCTTCATAAATTGCCTGTAGGATTTAGGTCCAGCACCTCTTAGGATCTTCGAAGTGGTAATTACTAAGGCAAGTTTCTAAGCTGGTTCGGTACCTATGCTTTACCGGCGGTATAGTCAGTTTCTCAACAGCTAACCGTTGCCGTCCGTGGGATCGTTGCCCAGCATAAGTAAGAACAAAAGGACAACGTACCAACTCATGATCTGAATCCAAGTATATGCTTCAGTAAGAGCGACAGTCTTAAATGGAGCCCCACCATCTATAACTGATAGCTGTGTGGTCTATCTGACACTAGGCCTGATTCAGAGAAGGAAAGCGCCAAGTATAACAATGAGGTGTAAGATGTCTAAAGCTAGTGCTGGCTAAAAATAGCTTATGCTTACCGCATACTTGCAACAATCGTCCGCTATTATGCATGCGATGTAATGCTATCCAAAACCTCCCACCTAAACGAGACTCGGTCTCACCAAGGCGACCGAACTGGGCGTTCATATATCCTGCCAAAATGACCATATGAGAACCATGTGTCGACCGTAGGAGAGCGGCCAGATCCGAATAAAAGGCCCCCTTGACACCGATGTTACTACAATCGCTTGGAGCGTAAGCACACACGATAAAATGATTTCTGAAGGTTTTGCATTTAGAGCTGACCTCAACAGAACCTACCAGGTAGACGGCACAAAACCTACTGTTAACAGGAATCGAGTCTACCAAAATGACTGAGGCCGTATTGCTGAGGACTATACTTACTCCACCATGACCGGTAGCTGCGGCCGCGGAAACACCCGAAGTGTATAACCAGTATCGGTGAACAGTGTGGGTGCCCTTAATTCCATACGTTGATTATTGTCCTGGATTCTAATCAGCAGACATCGACAGTTAACGAGTCTAACGTTCGTGCGGGAGCGACCTGTTGACCTATTTGTTTTAGAGTACGAACGTTGAAAGCACCTATATTAATTCGGATTCTAGGTCTAAGTAAGGATTGATGAAGGTCTGAGGCTGATTGATAAATGATGGGACTTACTGACACAATGTTACTACGATTACCTATATCCTTTGTAGGACCTGTAGAGTAATCACTAGAAAAAAGTGGAGTTCGGAAGGGACCTGAGAGCTAAGTTTGATAGACTAGTGGGAGAGGGGTCAACAATAGCATGTTTTTGCCTATCCACACGGCTGTATGCAGCACATAAGGCGACCTGGTTTATACTAAGATACGGTCAATACAGTGTGGAATTATTGGTATTGTGAGTATTCATGACTGTATGTGGATTGAGATACTGCCAGAACAGTGATTAGATATATCATTTATAAACTGTCACACTAGTCTAGTCTAGTGTTTTTTTGTTTGTTGTTGAAGAGGTTCAGCCAAAAAACCTGGCTGATTTTGAAAGTTATCAATCAAATATGAATTGTGTTCAGTTTTTACCAATCAAACTATTGGCAGTATACCAGTAACGATTGGAATAATTTTCTTATGTTTTGTCTGACTTTTTACTTGTAGACTATTTGCTGGTGACAAAAGTTTTGTCGAGTTTGACAAACAAACATAGTTTGTAATCGACCGCATCTTTTCCCCCCCAGACTATCCTTAATTAATGACTACATTTGTGACTTGACCTGGCGCCCATACTCGGGTAATATGTGGACCGTTTCAGGCAGTTGTATTGCAACTTGTTTGTCTTAGTTTTATATATGCGACGTAGTGTTTTTGGTAACAATGGTTTCTGTATGGACTGTACACTGGTCCATACTCTGTTTATAATGACGAAATGTTCTTCACGTAATTTAAAGGCGGCTTGGTAAAGCTAAACTTTCTTTCCGAATTGATATGTGTTCCAAAAGTTGCGTAAGACTATCTATACACTTCTAGAAAATAGTTGTCAGCGCTACTTTTTGACTTACACCCCCGCGCCTCCCTACTTTACAGAAGTTGTGTAAAACTGCTTTATTGACACAAGGCTATAAGTATAATAACGGAGCTATCACATTTATTCACTGAATCTGGTTACAACCGTGACCTTCAGACTCATATAGTTTCACGAAGTCATGCTATCCAACCGCGAAAATCGATACAATATTTATGTATCGTAATTATATGAAAAAGTTGGAAGATAAAATTACGGCAGTAAGAGCCGGGTTTTTTTTTCCCCATTGAACAGTATTTACGGAATCCCTTGTGTGGCGATTGAGAAAAGGTGAAACTGTTCCAAGTGTAACATTATGATAGCAGACTTTGGGAAACTTCAAAGCTAGCTGGTTGGTGATAATACAGACACCACTAACAAGGTTCGGAAGCAAATATTGAAATGATTTGTTCAATCTTAGTCACAGGCTTCTACAAAATACGTGAAAGCTAACAGCACATACTATAAAAAGGAATATTGAGGCTTGCTACAAGGATGGGAAACCGTCCGGCATGCTCTCAACGGTAGCTTTGCTTGATGTACAGGACGTTGTGAATGAGAGTTATGAAGTCCGAAGTCGTGCGTTAGGATTGTTCAACTGAAATTGAGAAAACAATTATCCACCACAATTCATATCGTGGTTCATCATTTGGTATAGTCTACAAGCTAAGCTACCTTGAACGACGAATTTCATTCTGACGAGAACTTCAAAGTTGAGATGTCAAGAATTTGGATAAAGCACTTTCTGTTCCAAGTGATGTTTTTGAGGTGATACGTTTTCCTGTCCGATTATCGCAATCCTGTTGTTCATTTCTCTAATCAGGTTTGCTAAAGTGTTGTCGAACAAAAGCGAAAATTTTACAGCTTTAACTACGTTATTAAAGTTTTTTTTATCGGTTTTGAAACAAGGACTATCCAAACTGAATTACTCATCTAATTTACTGCCATTTCTTGTAGGAAATTATCTCGGCACTGTCTGTTATTGTTTATTCCATTGATTCAATGTCATGGTTACTGGGAAATGTTGACTAGGGGATGTGGGATGGATTGGAACACATAGAGCCACTCCATAGATTGTTTGGATATTTTTTTCATAAAATACGCAGATAACTTCTTGATTGGACTACTTTTATCAATTGTTTGCATGCAGTGTTTTCATGCTATTGAAATAAAAATCTGCTTTATGAACATGATTATCAGCAATTTTGGTAGACATTGCGTACAAGTCAACTGACTGATGGTGGTCGTATTTATAATATTTATTTTGCGGTTAATATAACAGAAAAACTCGTTTTGGCACCACGCTACACGAGTTTGGACGCTGGTTGTATGATTTCTGTCTTGGAAATCGGACATCCCAACCGTTTCACACTCTTGTTTGTGAATACATCTTTGTCTATTCATAATGTTTCAATAGTCACTGCGGAACAGTAATCCATAGGTTGTCTCGTAGTCACAAAGGTCGCAGTTCGAGTCCTAATCAACCAATGTACCCCCAAAAAGTGTAAATCGTCTCCTAAATTCTGTATATTTATTAGCATTTATACCGTTTATTGGTGACGAACGTACGGCTTCAAACAAGTTGGTTAATCAAGAGTGTTGTTTAGGTGCTGAGAGTGTCATGATCTGGGCAGGTGAATTCGACATATTCTACAATGTTTCAGTTTCTGTGTTCAACTAACTCATCTCTCTGTTTTGTTTCAAACAAAAATTCGGTGAATGGCATTGCCTGGGAATCGCCCGAGCCTCTTATCATTGACTCTTTGCATAGTTAGTCACATGAACACAGTGTGTTTCGTTGCCAGTTTATACGTACTTCTTCCATCCTTCATACTACTGAAAATTTTGTGACCAACGATTTAGTCCACGTTTAATCGCGCCTGATCTCCTGGATGATCGGTTCGGTTCGGAATTAAGACCATCCATTAGTTCCACTCCCGGCTCTCTCCGGAAGAAGGTATGATGTGCATACCAAGGACCAGGGGTTTTATCTCCACTCTGTCACATTTGAAATGTGCTAGAAATCAGTCTACGTCGGCCTATCCTTTTTCTCGTCTCATTCTTGATAGTGAGGACAACAATTTTGGCTCGGAGTCTCTCACTTCCTGTTTGAATGTTTGCGTGTGTGCCAACATTTGTCATCATCTGGCTTTTTGCAAACCTTCCCATTAGCCAGTGTTTGGTTGTATAGAAGGGGAAAAATGCCCATATGGTGAACCCATTTCCTGTCGCTTTCCGATTGACAGCGTCCCCGGGTCAGCTACCCAATGGCGCCTGCTCGGTGGGATTTATTGTGTGCACAATGCATCCTACCACATACACGCACACCTTATCTCTGTATATCTGATTGGTGGTGGATGGATGAATTCTCGTGGCACAATCTTTCGGTCATCCACCTATCGTGCTGAATACGCTTTGTTATCAGTCACTTGTCCGGCATCCCGTTCTGGACTCGTTTGGCCCCTTCTTTTGATGACGACCACGACTTGGCAATCCTCACTGTTATGTCACCCGAACTATCTCTTGTCTGCTTTATAGGCCATTGTAAAAATCTTCACTTCCCATGCAAACTGATTACCATATGATAGGCCATCAACCAACTGGTCTCGTCATACACTGGTTGTTGATTTCGACATGTATTACTCAACCGAACCAGAGTCACTGGGATCATAATGCGTTTTCGTGCAATCACTTCTGTGGTTATTGGGCGACACTGCTAATCTTTGACGTGTTATTGCAAAAGACAAACACACACTATAGGATAGTTTTTGTAAGGAGCTGATGCGACTTCCACACATAACGGTCGTTCACTGTTCGACCTAAAATCATTTGCGTGCGGTTCCCATTTTTCACTCAAGTCGCTGTGTTGTTGTTCACAAAAACCTGTAGTTCTTAGTCATTGATCTCTTTTCAATTGTTTTCTAATTGCTGTACTCCTCGGCTGATCTACCACATTGATTCGGCCTTGTCAATTTTCGGTGCGATCCTAGCTTGTGGCTTAGTGCGTATGAATTCAATAATGTGATATACTCTTCTTCCAACCACTGTTCTATCGGTGCACAGCCGTCAGTTACCTTACTGAACAATGATTTACTCCCTCCGAGGCACATCGTATTCACAGATGATCAAGAGTGTTGTTATGAGATGCATCACCAACCTGTTTTCTATTTCCGTTTCATGACTAACCCTGAAAGTCCTTCAAATCAGTAAACATCCATTTCTACCGTGATGTCTGCTGATTAATCATAGATACTTCTGCAATTCTTGCCTAAAGTATACTGAATCATCAAATCTGTCCAACTTGCTCTGTCTTCCATAACTATGTAAATCTTTCTCCTCCACTCACTGTTGTACGTATTGCTCAGTCGGTCTCGTCGTTAGTTCTTGCAATAGATAGCCACGGTGAGTACACACTTAGTCCATCTGTAGAATGAAAAGCTTGACCTTCCCAGATTACTGCATACCGAATTCACATTGAAGTCGAACAAATAAGTCGTTTCCGATCTTAGACTGTCTGGTCAGTTTTGGACTCAAAGATTTTAAATAAGTGCCACTTTTTCACTTATCTCAACCGAATTAAAATTTTGATAACCATTTACATGTGATCGTACAGATTTATTTAATTGTGTTCCATTAGTGCTCACAGTTGTCACTTTGTTTCGTATCGCATTTGTACTCCCATGTACAAGAAGTTTCGTATTCATGCTGCTGACTAACAATCACACGATTGTTAGTTCGAACTCACTTGTGGGAACTGGTCCTATGTTCGTTTGTTCATCCTGACAGTGCATCCAGTTCACACAGGATCTAGCATGTCACTTAATCATAAATCCCATTTGGTATAAAAATTGGGGGAAATATTTGTACACACACTTCCACTGGGTAATGTTTTTTTTGCTCAATCATTAATAGACGGGACACCCTAGATGACTGCAACTGGAGCAGTTAGTTAACAACCGCGTTGACTAGCATTCTTGGTCCGAGCCTCAGTTACTTTGAGTGCTTCTCTTTAGGTTTAGACCGCTCACTAGTTTCTAACCTACAATCTGTTACACAGCTACAAATACTCTCTTGTGAACTAAACATACATGTATGTGTTCTGCTGTTTGCATCGTGTGGCTGAACTAAATTCAGTTACGATTGCTTCCTACTTCAGTTGTCAATAGACATTTTGAAAGTTCTCATTCAAGTATATCAATCAAAATTACGATTGTTGAGGCTCCAAGGAAAAAATGGTTGCAACGCTGACCTCTAATCACGTGGTTGCTGGCTTAACTTCAATCTCTCTTGACTGCTGTCGTTGCGGCTTGAGCGGCCGGATAATATACAATGCACGTGTAATCTTATATTCCACATGGCACTATTTGCTAAGCGTTAGGCTGTGGTGTTCAGTCATGGTTAGCTACTGTTATTTCGTCTGTGTGTGCTTTGTTAGTACCTACACTACCTGCAATCTATTATACATGTGACGATGACAGCAGGTTGATGCATATTTATGTGGACCGGTAGAATTTTTTCTGCCTAGAGTTTGTTTTTCCAACTCTGCTTTTATCTCATGGCATGTGCATAGTATAGTACATGTACAATGCCTTACATCACTCTTCTGTTTCCGTTTTCAGAAAACCTAGTTCCGGGTGAAGAATCCAGTAGCAAACTGACTCTGAGCAGTGCTGATCGTGAATTGGCCGAATCGGTTCCTGTGCTTCGAGCTGCATTACAACTCGATGGTACAGATGTCTCAACACTTGTGAGCACACAATCCATGAATACTGTGACTCAAATGGTAAGCATTACGAGTTGTTTGTTTCCTTCAGTTATCACGATTATGCATTTGATCTTTTTCAGACATACTGTTTCATGCTATCACGTACAGCTTACTGAAGCAGTGCGAGTGGCTGAATGTTGTGTTGGGGGCCTGACCACTTATATTGCTTATGCGCACATGCACTCACGCCTGGCTACATTCTGTGAGAACAAATTTGAGTTGAACCTTGTGTTTTACACTTACGCGGTATGGTTTTCTTTACTATACTATGCTATATTATGCTGTACCGTACTGAATTATATGTAGACTCAATGTAGTCAAACCTTTTGAACTCATACCGTTGAAGCGATCGAAGGACGATACTCAGTTGTGCATCTTGCAATTTGCTGGGGGCACACTGGTCATTTACTAAATATTTCTGAATATGCGGAATTCTTACGAGTGTTGTGTTCAATTTTCTCCTCTTGCTTGGATCGTCAAGTAATGAATTTCTTCGGCTAATTATAACTTTCTGCTGGTGCCTTTTCTACGACCTCTGTGACCTGCCGTCCGGTCATGTGCCTCTGGACTTGTGACATCCACCGTAATATCAAGGAGCATGTGACCTCTTCAAGTATGATAGTATCACCCTCTCATACCATTCAGAAAGAGCTTCGCGGTTGTTTTTTTGAACATGTCGGTTCAGCTAGTACTGAATAATGGATCACATGAAAACTGTTGATTTGTTCTTGTCTGGCCGTTCGACCCTGTCAGACTTCCTAATCAGCATCGATCCAACATGAATGGGTGCTTCCTTCGCACTTCTTGATGCATCCTCATAATAACACAGAATTGTGATGTACTTCCAGTTCATGCGAGCACACAAAGTTCCGGACCAGGTTACACGCATATGTACACATTCACCTTCGTTTGGCATTGTGCCAACAGGTGATGAAGTGGATGGGGGAGACATAGGAAGTGGTGGAGGCGGATGCTATTGCGGCTTTTTCATTATGATTCGCGTGCACATTCTCAAAGTGCCGCATCGTTTTTTTCTTTCTCTCTCTCTCACTCGTTTGTCTCATGTGCCATTCCAGACGTGCACACGTGTGGGCGGGGGTTGTGTGTCATTTTTCGTTTCGTTACGCACGTGTTCCGCTTGCATGAATGTTGTGGATATGGCTGAGTAAGTGTACATCCCCCAGAAATCGGACACAAGGTGTTTGCCTTACGTAGGCCTCGGTCAGCGCGTGTGCACACGCTTGTAGAGAGTGCGTTCTGCCATTCTTCCTGGTTGAGTTCATGCAGTGCGTACATACGCCGATACACCATTTGTAGGTCTACCTGCACACTAAGCCTAATCACCCACGTCCCAGATGGTTCAACACCAGATTTGTTAAGCTAACATGCGGTAGGTTCAGCTGTCTAGACGACCCTAAACCTTATTTTTACGTTGGTCCTGATGCGGCTTGCTCTGCATGGTGGGTAGCTCATCCAGAGTATATGAATTGGAGGCAAGTGTCACATGGGTGTGTGTTGATTAATTTTTGGGTTGGCTCACCATAAACCAGATAAAACTCGGTTGCTGACTGTCATTCTATTGTTCGTGGGTGTTATTTAAGTGAATCACAGTATTTGACTGAAACAAGGATAGAACAAGGACTTTTGTATCGTCATCGTCAGTGCCACATCACTGGGGCTTAACTACCATAACCATGGGATGTGAGAAGATCTAGTTTTGAACTAGAAGGGAGGAAGCAAGAGATTTTGTATTAACATTCTACATTTGAACTCAAACACTCATTATCATAGTATCTGTACCCTTCAAACGGATAACCAAGTTGTAATTAAAGTTTGAATGATTTTACGAGGTTGATGGCTTTCACCACCAAGCTTCGTTGATTCCCCGTACTTGATGGACAACCAAGTCAAAACACAATAACATTCTCATCGATGAACTCAAGTACCAGTCACTTCTTCTAACGTCTTCGTAGTCCGTGAATCACAAACCCATAAGCCGGAAAACGAAGGCTATTTGAACTGACTAGCATACAGAAGGTAATCTCCGTTTGCATTTTGCGCCAGCCCTATTTTGTTTGATGGACAATTGGTTCACTTCCTCACTACATAATCCAATAATCCAAATCTGGATATCTATACCGATTTAATGATCGAACTGACTTTCTCACGCTTCGTAACCTCATCTTTGGTCATGCATTCAAACCATTCTGCATGATCCAGGAAACAAGCAATCGTGTATTCCTGTCTCATGGAAAGTACTCGAACGACGTTATTGCATTTTTGTCTTTCAGCCATATACACCAATCACTAATGCGGTAGCTAACATACATATAGGCTACAGACACCTACTAGTATTCATCAAGTCCTACCAGCCACTTTGTGATCAGCCTATTCACATCAGGTGGTCGGGTTTGTGTACAGTTTTGATCCAACGGGCTATGTTGACTAGCAATCCTGTCCATCCAGGTGCAACCTTATCAGACAGGTCAAAGAGGAGCAGTCAGACGAAAAGCAGTTACACTCATAGGATTGTATGTCGCATTACTGACTGTGTAGGAGTTCTTAGGTAATGAGGCACGATACTACGGACATACAAAAGAATTATTTTTATAGTTGTGGCACTGCTGTCTTTCGTATTAGAAAGGAGGGGGTTATAAAAGGTACCCTCAAACAAAGGGCACTTCGATCGCCCAACGGTTGACCGTGACCGTTAGCGTATTATCCCATACGGTCGAAAAACATTTCGTACCTCGCAAAAGCCCGATGTCGCTTCGATTACATCCACTGCGCGCAGCAGTGCTCAGAATGAGACATCAATGTCTTATTCACTGCGCTCTCGAGCTAGACAAGCTACTCACTGCCAAGTGAGTCAAACTCTTGAGTCATTGGCTCCGGATGGGGTCCCCCCCCCCAAAAAAAAATCTTGTATCCTATTGTCTCGTAGGTCAGACTTTTGAGTCAGAGACTCGGG
>LUCH01001016.1:23155-41611 GCA_013368495.1 Paragonimus heterotremus
TGAAAAAATAAGTGAACTGAACTCAGTTGGAGTTAAATTCAATGAAGCTGCTGGCTGTAATCATATCGACGACATGATCGTGAACTGTTTCCAGGCTTTTGATAGACGGTCCGTTGACCAGGGGCGACTAAAAAATGCTGCAAGCGGTGGTTCTGCTAGTTCCGTGATGCAGCTTTCCAGAACGACAGGGAATATAAAATCTGGACCGGGTGACTCTTGATTTGGTAAGTTCTCCAATTTGATCTTCACTTGTGACGCCGAAATTTGTGGTAATCCAGTTAAGTTGCTTTTAATGTGTTCAAAAGTCATTCGGACTTTGCAGTTATGTACGCGTACGTACTGTTTACCCGGAGTGTTTCCCGCTTGTACATTTGTATTGTCAAATCTACCATAGGTCTGGAGTTACGAAATGTCAGTTTTATTCCTCGTGTATGCTGCGACTTCGTCATAGGAAAGATTAGAATTCACATTCAGCTTTTAAGCAAAGCTGCATTCATAGCAAAACTGACAGCAGCCGTGGTACGACTGCATCACATGACATATTCAGCAGATACGAGTTCAGTCTGTTCCAGTTGATGTGTGTTGCATGCTGATCGTTTTAATGTAATCAAACATTTGGTTCTAATCCGTAGGCGTCTCGACTTGATAATGGGTTGTGGATACTTTACTGGATCGTGTTGAACTTCACACCAGAAAATTACTGCAGTTTATCATATAGATCTGATTATTTGGAGGAATACGTCGGACTAGAGTACTATGCCAAGTCTTATATGGTTTCCAGTTGATTTTTTCCAGTGGTATCTTTGTCTTCTAGTCTCCTTTGACTTTTTAAACTCATAGCGTTACTTATTTTAAATTATGCCTTAACAAAACCCAGTCACTGGTAGTAGTGTATTCATGAAAAACATCATGCCTATGTACGAGTATATCAAGCGCGTGAGTGTGTACAGCTGACCCACTCATCCTCATGATTATGACTCCAATAGACTTTTACACAGATTTGTGATTGCTCGAAAACAATGTATTGAGAGTTTCTCTGAAATCTGAAATTGTTTTAACATACAAACCTTGTGGACACTTACAAATCTGCTTTGTCTGGTAGTTTACAAGTTCCATTCACACCTTTTCTGTTTGCACACATCAGAGTTCACTTTCGTCCCCGTTCTGCTAACACAATGATTACTTTTTACGCTGTGTTCTATATCTGCGTATATTTAACTCAACTCACTTCAGCTGAAAACCTTGTCCCACGGATGACCCGCCTTATTCTTGTACATTTCGGTCATCTATTGTGTCGAATATGTTTTCTTTAAGTTGGAGACTGTGATTTGCCAATGATGTTCCTTCTCTCTCTCCCTAGGTACACAGAGATGACATTTAATTTGTGTCCGTTTTGTTGTTGACCATTGACGTGCACTTCAGTTCTGTTTTGACCTTATCACCTTTTTTTTTGTCTAGAATGGCTTCTGTTCCCTCGCGAAAAACGTCAAAATCGAGGGTCATTTCAACTCGGTGAATCAGTTGACTTCCTCAGAATCTGTCTCGCCCATATCCACAATCACCGCGGCTGATCTCAATCGATCGACACTCACCAGACTTTCTCTTCCTCCGCCACACTACCGAGAGACGTTGGCAACTTCCGTTTCCGAACCTCTTATAGATGTTAAACCACCATTATCTGGTTTGCCAGCTTCTCCTAATCCGTCTGTGTTCCCTCCCGCTGGTTCACTACCACCACCCATTCGGCTAGATCGACGAAGTCTGAAACGCCCAGCTCCCACAGATTCACCCTGTTCTTTTTCCTCTTCCCCTGTCCACTCTCTGTCCCATTTGCAATCTTCCAACAGTCCACCGCTCTTGATCCCTGATCCTTCCCCGACTCCAATATCTCATTATCCTGTTCCACTCCGTAATCATCCTCGACTATCCGAATCGGTCCTATCAACCCATGTCCTTATCCCGATGGCAACCTCCGCCATTGCACCATCATGCATGTTGTCCTCCACAGACCCGACTCTTTCGTCTGGTCCAAACACAATGCTGTCAATCGCCTCCTCTAGCTTGCATAATCTAACTGACAAAAATGTTGTTGATGCGTTCTTGCCTACGACTGTCGGAACACAAGTCTCAGGCTATCTTGACTCATTGCATAATCATTCGCAACTTCATCACTTGTATCAACCTCCTGTGTTAACGTCTGAATCACAACATCTTCATCACCATCATTCTTTAGTGCATCCATCTTCCAAATTGTCATTTCAAACGAGGCTTGCCCAAATATGTCCAGTCTCCGGAGCATCGTTGTCTCCAAGCCATGTATATCAGCCTTATGCAATGCATCAACCTCCAGCCCAGTCTACCGTGTCAGTGCCTTGTCTCAATCCTAACCCGACCGTCACCGTGGGGCTCGGTGCTTTCAGTGCCGGTCAGTCTGTTACATCGAACGGGAATTCTTGTGGTCAGAGCAACAGCGGGAAAACCACTCCTAGACAGCCCGCAAAGAAACGCCTCGAAGCCCGAACTCCTACAATCGACGGTGATATGAGTGATGAGGTCGCGACTTCCGCTTTGGTCAGTGGCATTGGGAGCGGCAGTAGCCACAGTACCACTCCCAACATGCTGGAAGAGTACAGCTTGAGTGTACCCAGTGCACTTGGTGCCAGTTCTTTTCGTGTCCATCAGAACACACCATTTGGTAAGTCGCGTTCGTTTGAACCACTCGTTCGTTTGAAAATTGAGGTTGCCTTGGAAGTACACGTGTTCTGTACAAATCAGTCAGAAAATAACATTAAACCATGTATTTGGAAATTTATTTTGAAAAGGCAAAGGTTATAATCCGGTAACACATAGTACCTAAACGAAGCAAGCACTCAAATAAATCCATCGAGTTAGTGAAAGCTCATTGTTAAAAACGATCAACTGTCAACATTTCGGTCGTCGTCACGAGTGTCGGTTACCATGTATGCTGGATCAAAAGTGGGTGTCTACTTTCTCGCTGTAGCAATATATTTAAAAAAAACTGATAGAATGGAATAACCAAATGTCATTGAATTTTCTTTGCAAACGCAATGCACTGAACATCTGGAAAGGACGACACCATGTTTGCATCGAGACCCTCTATGACAGACAGATGTGAGGTTATCCGTGAGAGAATTTCACGGAAAGATTTCTCCTTATCATCTGAGTTCTTTCACTGGTTCACCGCTCCTTTTGTTCCGTCTAATTCGTGCCTTCAGTCAGCTTTTGTTTTCTTGCCTTAACTTGTCGCTTTTTTAAATGGATTGTATTTCTTTCCTCCTCTCGATGTCCAAGTTGGTGGTCAATCCTCTTGTCACATTTTTCGTCGATGGTTCAGTTGGTTTCACCCTGCTTCATCATTTGCTATTTTTGTGATGAATTGAGTTCTGTGAATATGCCTGCTCAACTCTTCCGCTTGCGTGGTTTTTGTTCATGCATAAAGTACATCCTGTAATTGCTATTGCCGTTGTTATCGCCGTCGCTTGTCTCATCGCAGGATAGGTTATCCGTATCTGCATACATACACACAGAGACGAGTGCGTCAGGAACCATTGTGGTCGCATCGTCGGGCCATGATGCAGACGGGGATCAGTATACACATAGACGCCGTTGTGCGTTGCGATCACGTTGAGGGTTATTACTACCATTGATTGTAGTGAGATGTTACTGCCACCCTCTGACAGCAGTTCCTAGCGTTATCAAAAGTACCCGGCTGTTTTTTCTGTCAACTTCCTGTTCGTTTATGCGTTTCTCCTTGTGCACGTTCGCATTCGTTATGTGTGCGTGTGTTCTTTCGTACGTTTGCCCGAGCTGCTTCGCTACTGACTAGGATGTGTTCATGAAAATCATCACCGCCTTGGCGGACACAAGTAATTGGTTGACCGTAACCAAGATGTAACTCACTGCCTTCGTAATCAGCTGCCCGGTCAACCCTTCTGACTAGAATTTGGGTCCAGCCTCCATTTGAAAACATCGGTTTGATGGAAGATCTGGATTTGGAACCTGCACCTGTCTGTTCCAACTTTCGCAAAGACCAAAGTCAGCAACCTGTCAGTTGTGCTTGTATTTTGTGTAACCGGACGTGTTTCTACTCACACTCGTCTGAATGGGTGGCTAGTTAGTCTAGCTGAAATCGGCCGCCATCAGATGTGCTCCCTGGGCATGAAACGGCACTTATCTTTGTTAAGGGCGGTTTTTTCCAGTGTTCTACGATTTGCCTCTTGTCAGGCTCGAACGACTCGTAGCACGCACTATTTGAGAGAATGAGACAAGTATTGTTTGTCATTTCCTTGTGATGGCTTTTTCTTAACTCTGTCTCTTCTGCTTGCGCCAGTTAATATTTGCTTCTTACATCCTCCTCCATCTCGTTTTCAGTTCCCGTCCAGAGTCGTTCGGGCCGTCCCAGTTCCTCTGGTTCGTCCTCCAGTGCGGGCGGATTCCTACCCACCACCGGCCTGTCCGTTGCTCGTACGGCGACCGATTTGCGAAAACTAAGCAGCCATATAGACGTGTCGGTCAATCCGGATGGTGAAACGAAGGAAGAGGATGGGGAAGCCGAGGACGAGGAAGAAGAGGAACTACGAGATATCATGGTCAAACGATCAAATAGTTCTGTGTTGCATACGCCTACCGATTCTGACAAAACTGGCAGTATGGCTCACTCTGCCAGGACTACAACTGCCATCAGTGCCTTGAACAAAAATCTGGCTGCTGTAGGTAGTGGACAGACAGGTTATCCGGAGCTTGGTCGGAGTCCGACCTGTGAACGACGCGCAATTGAAATGATTGGAGCTTTGTTGGCCAGTGCCTACGGATCCCCGTTGTTGGTCAGGTGGGTGGACTACGTTGACTCGTTTCCCTGTGGTTTGACGTTACAAAACACAATACTCTAATGAGCTTAGTTGTGATGACGTATCCTCTCAAACCCAAGGTATTTTTTTTCTCATCGTTCCACAAAAATCGCTTTGCAAGTATGTTGAATTGTTAACTACATATAAAGTTTGCATTACGCGTTTCGTTAAGCCTGAATTTCGGTGTCCTACCTCAACCTCAACAGAAGCACGAGAAACGTTTCTCTTTGTGAAATATTTTTGCCCCCTTCACCCATTTGAACACTGACTAACACAAAAGTATATTGCCCAGTTTATCTGCTCCTCACGCTCATCAGTCGCATAGCATGTGACCTGAATATTGTAAAAGATTCGTCTAAAAATGCAAAAAAATGAGCCAAAGAACAAATGTGTAGTTTCTATTTGTGTGTTAAAACCACAGCAAGTCTCAGCATCATAGTTGTTTTTGCACACACCGTTATTGGTAACGTTTGGCAGTTAACAGTTATCCATGGAAGCGTGGTTATGAACAGTTGATAATTTCTACTCTCCTCAATCATATTGAACGCCATTTTTGAATCCAGGCAGTGGCCGATAATTTTCTAGTACCGCTTTCCTATGTAAGCAGTCCATGCAGTGACATATATCCAGTCAGTGTAATTTAACATGCAAATACTGATTGTTTTCGATCGAGGAGGTAAGTATCACGTGTTTTCTGATAACAATCGTTTTGGTGTACTGAAGTCAATGCACTTTGGTCGATTTGCAGATGATCTTGAACCGTGTGATCATATCGGGTTGTTGATGAGTCAGTAGGAGTTGCGTGATAGCCTATGCATGCTACTTGTTGGCCAAGGCGACAGGGTTGTACTTCTGAAGTTCACACAACTTTATCCTTGTGGATTTCCTGTGTATTGCTGTATGCGCGTTCGTCAGAAGTCCATCAGCAATGAGCGATCCTTTTATGTGGTACGTATTGGCAATAAGACAATACAAAATACAACTGTGTATGAATGCTCACTCGTTCCGCTTTTGTTTAGGTTTCAAGAGAAGATTGAGTTCTGCGACAAGCTGATTGACCCAGTCGATTTCGACAGCACTTGTTCCACTATGTGCAGGCTTCTCCATCTGTTGCGCAATTTTGCTGTGGAATTGTACCGTCCAGCTGTCTCTATTATGTTCAGAGGTGGTCCTAATTCTCTTTTACCGCACTAATCATTTAGTATTTGTGAGTGGTTTCCCAATAGGTCCGCCTCGTCTGCTGTTCGTGGCGCATCACGTTTGGAATGTAACAGCAGATCGTTATTGGTGTACCACTGACAAGCGTGCATCACCACTGGTTTAACAAGCTGGCAGGACGATTTTTCCTTGCGCTGTTTTCTCTTGATGATCTCTTTTGACGCTTTCGGAGGAGTGAACTACTTGTGTACTCTGAATGTACCATCATTATCCCAAAAAGTCTAAGCGGAAGAGAGCATGTACAACTTTCGACCGATATTCGTTTGATACCGCTCAATGTTGGAAAAACCTGTAATGCAGTCGGCCTGTTGATGAAGAGCCGTAAACAGTTTTTTCGCCAACTTGTCGTTTACGTACATATTCCACATAATCGATATCATCACATGTGGGCTCTATAGAAGTTCCGGGACAAAAGTCCATTGTTCATCCGTTGTATGTAACATGGCATGGTTGAGTTCCTGGGGGTAAATGTTCATTCACTCAACTTGTTCGTCTTTACCATACTTTACATACTTTGTCACATGTAAACCGAATTCCATCAGAATTCACTCATCATGAATTTGATCAGATCAGCCCAGTTGGTCGTGACGCGATTCTATTCTTCTACGTTTTACAAGCAGCTCTGTTACCACTGGACCGTCTTTCTTTCTCGTCTCGTCTATCGTACACACTTCACCTCACATTTCGTATGTTTCGCTGTTTCCTACACTTCAGCTCTGCCACTCCGTATAATTCACGGCGCAGTGCCTCGGCCTGTAGCCTTCCGTTTGTTGGCACCAGTCCGAATGAGAACTCGCTTGATCCGGGTTCTCTGATTACCCAAACGAACAATATCAGCAAGTATGGTTCACCAGTTGGTACTGAAAATCCTGATTGGTTACCGGATCAACGATTCCTGCCTGCCAACCTCCCTGGTGGTGCTCCAGGTTCATCTATTCTGGGAAAATCGTCACAGTTAAACATCAATAACACCCAGTCAACCAAATCTGGTTTCTCTGCCAAATCGTTTGCGACAACGATGACGACGACCCGAACGTTAACACCGCCGCCCCCTCAGCTCACTCCCGCCGTGGCGGGGAACACAACTGAAGGGTTTCGTTGGCATGGGGATTCACGTGGCGGGTCCGCAACGTTCTCCAGTTTGCAGCCACTCAGCTTCAACAAGGACTTAAATTCGGGTCAGGAAATTGTAAATCTGATCCGAAATTCTCCGGCCTCTGCGGTGAGTTCTTGACGTGATTGCGGTCGTTCTTTTTTATGTTGGACGATTCTTCTAGCTTTTTTACGTCTTTAGCTGCTCCAGTATATGATGTATATCATTGAGGTTTACCATTTCTCACTGGCGAGTGTGTTCGAAAACTTTGACATGTCAGGTGGCGATTTGTAACATATCTTAGTTCTGCACCAAAACCGCCCAGTTCATCACCCACCGCTCCGTTTGTTACATATACACTTTTTCTACTCTTCATTATATCCGGTTTTCGGCTCACCAGCCCATACATCAACAACAGGTACTAACGCCCGCCTGTCACACAACATTGAAAAGGTGTAGTTTGCTGATTAAAAAAAAATGACTGCACGTGATTTTTATTCTTGAAAATAACTACCTTAACCAAAGTATTTAACACCACAATGTTTTTCTAAAGCTTGCAAACAAATGTTCACTTTCCATATGAGAGAGTGAGGTAGCATATTTGACCACTCTTAAATGATCAAAGTATGTTGTTCAGCATCGCCTGTGTAAGCGACTGTAAAGGCTTCCTATCCTAATATTCGTGTATCCAAGGTCTCTTGATAAAACTTCCGTTACACGTGATAATTCTGTAATCAGTAAACGCACCTTCAATGTAGTTCGCTTTTTAGAAGAAAAGCAACAGACACACTTCATGTGAATTCAATAGGTTGTAAGCAGATCGATAAAAAGATAACTGAACTACCCATGCAACTGTTGAGCAGAAAATCAATCAAACTGATGTTCGGGAAAACGCGCGAACTGTTTGATCCACACGTTCATCGTCTACCTGTCTGACCTTGAACAGCCATTTATCATGCTTGGATCCATTTGACAACAGTACACCAATTGGCTTGCGTAGGCGGATTTCATGCATAAGTTGTTCGTAACATTGCTTCATATGTCTATAATTTTGTCTTCGCAAAGCAGTGTGTGGTAAATCTGCTCCTCATCACCAACCTACTGGAATCGCGCTGTTTCATGTATTATCTGTTGTTACCTGCCTTCCGTCGATAATCATTCCGTAGTGAACTTTCAAATTGCCTGGAATTTTCATTACCCACTGAACTCTGCGTCCCTTACCCGTTTGCTGCATAGCAACCATTCAGGTTCTATGGGCTGTTGCATATTTTATCATTGAAACAGCACACTGCGGTGCTTGCTGAGCGTCACTGCTGTCGACCAAATATAATAGTACATACCATAAAAAATCGTTCGGCCGCTTCTCTCGTTAGAACACGTTCATCCAGTTGCAATGAGGGGTGATCATCCTGCACCGTGCTTGGTTGAATGATTGATTCTACTCCAGATGGTTGTTGACCAAACCTGGGTCACACATTGGTCATAGTTCTGCTCTGAATTCCTTCGTTATTCCTCAGAGTCTCCAGAATTGCTGTGTCCACCAGGACGCTTTATCACTCAGTGTGGACGAATCATTACGTATGAAGAGGTTGTCAGTTCTACCTTTCTACAACAAGAAGTGGGGTAGACAACGTTTATTGCGAAGGTACAGCTGCCAGTGTATCCTCACACGTTAATCGATACAGAAGATGTACCCGACAAAGTGACTCGGAGTGCAGTCATCTAGAACACGAAGGCAGTCGGTGCCAAAGAGGGCATAAACTATTTCTGCCGAAAATTATCCCTTAACCTTGTGGATATCGTCAAGCAACGATTGAACAACCTACCCACAACCCCCAGAATTCGTTATGGTTACAATAAGTGCCGAACTTACCTGTCACAGCAAAACTGGCTTGATGAGTAATCGGGGATTTGTTTGGTTTAAGTTTGGTTTGTTTGGTTTAAGACACTACTGAAATTTGCTCCAATTTGACCTATTCAGATAGCCTTTCCAGCCAGCCTGTTTCGAAAAGCACTATACTCGATTTTCCCTCTTGTTACACTCTGTCAGTAGTGCAAATTTCTGCCAAGGCGGACACCTGAACCCGAGCACGGCTTTCATGAGGCAACCGTATTGACCATTGCATCACCGACTTCACATTAGGCACGATCGAATTATTCTCCGTACATTCAACTACACTCTCTTGTTAGTAGTGATTAAGTTTGTTTGATCGTCTCGCTAAGAGTCACAATACTCTATATTGTTTGTTCTCAATAAAAGTAATGTCCTTCATAAAATGAGAACGACAAGTGCAACCGATCAGCTCACTGTGGGAAAGCATTGACAAGTTGTAAATAATGATGAATCAGTTTAAATTAAACCATCTAAACGGTTCAGAGAGTAACCCAGGTATCATTGACACACTGCTGAGATACAGGTCATGGTTACCTGAGACAATCGTGCAATATTCACACTCACATGTTCTGGTACCCAGTTTTTGGCTTACCAGAAAGTTATCTGTGCAACCCGAATGGCAGAGGTGTATCATCTTATAATCAGTTGCCTTCAGTTGGAGTCGGTTTTCTGTGACGAAGTGATGTAATACTTTTAAACTACTCCGTAGCTTCTCACTTTCAATCACAGTGTCTTCCACACGCCAGATTTTATTGTCATTGACATATAATAGCAACTGAAAACTGACAAGCTGCGGAATATAGAGCAGAGGTCATAGTGTGATATTTCGTGGCGCACCGCTGATTGTGCAATACCAGTCTGAGAATGTATCGTTCGCTTTCTCATTAAAGCGGTTATCTTGGAGATAGTCGGTAAGCCACAGGAGTTTATGACTTTATACACCATACTTTCCAAACTTCACGCAAAATGTTCAATGTTCTACTCGATCGATGACTTAACGGACGTCTAAAAAAGCCACGTCAGTTGACTTGCCTGTCATTCGTCTTGTTCAGTCTTCTCGAGCAGCAAGCAAGTTGGTAATACACGAGAGAACCCCTTTCAAAATCCATGTCGACACTCGAGCAACAGTGCAGGTCGACTAAAATGCTTACGCAACCGGTAGTTAATCAAGCTCTCCATGGTAATCGATAATAATGCACACGGCCTGTAGTTAGCGAGCTCATTATGATAACCGCTCTCAGACTTAGGTGACGTCATATGCACGTTCTAGGTTTTGCTTCCCCAGAGACATTGATTAAAAAGTTCACAGAATAGCCTTATCATTTCTAGCATATTTCTTCAATACTAGAGTAAATGTTAAGGGATGGCTTTCGGTAATGAATGCAGCAGTGTTGTAGAGTGGTTTTGGATTAACATCAAATTTGTTGTCCGTATCTAGCTGGTACTGATTTTTGTCGGCCAGCACAATTGTTTTTGCCTGGTTACGAATCATACAGTTACTTATCGTATGCTTTCTTTTAAATCCTTTTGTAGCTGTCACCTGTCTCAAGCTGGTCTCTTTACTGTCAGTAAATATCCTTTGCAATGCTAGAGTGGTTTTTTTTGCAACTTGGTTGTCTAGGTTACCTGATCGACGACCACAGTTGACTGCCAATGATCATCGACTGATGGATACGCTGAGGCATCAGGTCAACTTATATTGCTATCTCCTTTGTCCAGGTATATCCAGTTCACTTTGTAAAAGTTCTTTACGAAGTTTCGAATCGGGGAAATATCTTTACTTTATCTATTAAATCAAATATGCCGACTGCGTAGTCGCCGTGACCAAGAGGTTCACTAACTTGTTGGCCGTTTTTCTCTGGAGCCTGTTACCAGAGCCTGAATGGTTGGTCAACTCAATAAAGCTTGGTCAGTCATGCATTGAGTCAAAAACGACACTCGTAAAAGTCCACATGCCGGAATTATTGCTAAATGAGCAGGTCTTGTAGACTACTAGCACTTGTCACTTGTTGACCAGAAATTCTAGATTCAGCACCTACAATTTTTTATTGATGGATACAAGGATCCATAATTTCAAGAGGGGGGGACTGTGAATGCGAAATATGCCTTGTGTCTTCATTTTCAGATTTATGGCCATTTTCTAAGGCCTTGTTAGATTTGTGAACATCTGAAACCCGAGGAGTTGATGAGCGCAGGTGCAGGATTATTATTATACACAATCTTCTTGCTTCGGAAGGTTCTGATGTCATTATTAAGCTGTAAATAATCTAAACCACTGACGACTCACAGCTTCACTCATTGGTCTCTCTGACCTAGTAATAATCGACGTAGATCGTCTGTCCCAGCCTCATCTTGGTAAGTGCATATCGACTACAGAGAATAACCTTTCTAACAGAAAAAAAGTGGCGGAACGAACGCATTCGGCTTAGTCTGCAACCTACTCACAGCTACCTATCGGGACCAGATACTTTTCTGGCAAAGCAATAAACAACAGTTCTGAGTGGAGATAATTGTATATTATCGCAAAGCCCAGTGCATTTGTTCCTGAGAGTGTCAACGGTAATATTCTTGCAGATAACGAATCCATTATTATGAGTTAAAAAGTCCGACTCGCTGCCACTCGCATAGAGGGTGGCGGTCTCAATGCACACTACAACACGGTGAATCAACCCTTCACGCTCGATGAATCTCCTCAGGTAGTTTCATCTGCTATGGTTATTGTAGATAGTCAGACTGCCTCTAGCTATTGTTTTACACCAGCGTAGCTTCATTTCTCAACAGACTGAAAGAGTTTGTTAACCCCTGTTCCCATCGAAATTCATTTATTGTAGTCATAATGGAGACTTGGTGTAAGGAGGAAGTGCGGAGCATCCCGCTAAGATAGATGGTGTAGTCCTTTGTTTGAGCCCGCACCGAAAGACATCAACTATTCGTGACAGAAAGCTATTGGATCATTCGGAATCAGTTTAGTAATTAGTTAGAGTCACTTGTTTGATTAGTGTGCTTTACAGATCTCCTTCTGCACACCGGGATGTCTACGCAGCCTTGCACAACGCTCTACGTAGAATACCATTTTTAGATTGCACTGAACCTTCAGTAACGGAAGGTTTTACCCACCCAGAACTAGATTTCACGAACAGTTTCGCTAATACACCACTACCTCCCTATACTGGAGAATTCTGTGAGGTAATACTGAAAGCTGGACTATTTCAGCCTGTTCAGGACCCTACTACTCGGTGGGTGACTCATGCGCCATCTTGTTTTGATTGCACTTTCACCAACGAAGTTCACATGGTGGGAAATTTGAAAATCATAATCCTGCTTGGTCTTAATGATCATGGGACAATTGAATTCAACTGTTCGCACGAAACTAGACAATATATTCCCCCAAACTATCAGTCGAAAGGACTATCACAGGACGGATTTCGCATAGAAGAACACACGGTTCAACGAGGTCGGATGGCTTGATATCTATTACCACGTTCGCTATAGGTCATCACTGGCAGCTCATCGTTGAGGAAATCTTCGATGTTACTAGTAACTATGTTCGAGTAGAGTATCCCCGACCTTGTAGAACGTTGAGACTCCCAGTAATTAGAACCAAACATCTGACTACATTGAAATGTTTAGCCTGGGAAAAGTACCAACCATAACCGACTGAACTTGTGTTTGTTGAGTGTCTCATGCTTGTTGTCATATCATATCATGCGACGCAATCGTACCACGACTGTTGTCAGAGAGGATGGATTTTGCTATCATATATGCATAACTGCAAAGCGCGAGTGACTTTGGAGCATATTAAAGGCAACTTAACTGGATTACCACAAATTTCGGCGTCACAAGTAAATATCAAATTGGAGAACCTACCAAATCAAGAGTCACCCGGTCCAGACTTTATATTCCCTGTCGTTCTGGGAAGCTGCATCACGGAATTAGCAGAACCGCTTGCAGCATTTTTTAGTCGTTCTTGGTCAACGGACCGTCTATCGAAAGCCTGGAAACAATTCATGATCACACTCATCTTCACAGTTGGATGCCGAGATGACGCAGCCAACCATCTACCAGTAACGTTGGTTTCAGTGGTCCCTAAAGTAATGAAGAGCTTGTATGATGACTCTCCGAGTCAGGGTTGAAGACCTTCAATTCATCTCGAAACAATAGCATAGTCGTCTTAGTGATTGAAAGCTGATGTGTTCTAGAGTGTCTGGACGATATGATAACCCTGCAGAACGAGTTGGACTGTTTAAACCAATGGTCCATATCGAATAACTTGCCGATCAATGTCATTAAACGTAAGGTCATTCACAGCCGTCGTCAACCTTGCGCTGTCTATTACCTTAGCGACATAAAGCTACTTGTGTCATCATGCGAACGAGAGCCAGGGAATATACTGGAAAACAGTTTCATTTTGTCCAGAAATTGTACAACCATGACTAAAAAGGTACAAATGACTGAATCTTTTAGAAAAAATGAATTTGTGGAAACTTCCACTCTGAATTGTTTCCTGCCGTGTTCACCTCCAAAGTCCCTCCACATTTGGACATAAACACACGGACCTGTCCTCGTTATCTGACTAAAGATTTGACACTTATCGAGAGTGTTCAGAGAGGGGCCACTAGATGAATGATGGGGGTTCAAAGAAACCTCGTACTCAGAATGACTGACAAAACTAGCCCAACTCTCAATGAATTGCAGACACCTCAAGGGAGACTTAATTTTCACCCAATAAAATACTCCATATCCCAAGACTTCTCTAGCCACGTTTCCACCTACTAAATAAAGATGAACTTTTATAGGGTCATTCGCTGAAACTGAGTAATGAAATAGATAAGTTACTTTGTAGACATAACTGCTTCACATTATCAACTATGTGTTCAGATCGTGCGAAAATCTGTCCGGATTTACGTGTTGTCAGATTGTAAACTATATCGTTGCTATAGTGTTAAGATGACGTTCTGCCTCCTATTGCTTTCCAATGTTTGCTGATTGCGATTGTTCACTGTGTTTTAGCGTAGGAGGCCGAGAGAGTGACCCGGTAACAGACCACTTTTTTTAAAGAGACCTGCGTGGTTATGTCGGGCTCTAATATTATTTTCAATCTTGTTTGCACCGGATCATAACTAAACTATCAAGATGTTTGTGTAACATCGTCGTCAAGTTCGATCAGCTGACATCGAAAAAAAAACATTTGACTTGAGTTTCATTTCTGTTGTAGCTCGTTAGTAGTACATACCCCCTCTGAGACAGGGTTTTAGACTCCATCCCACATCGTAATCGTGAGCCATCTACTGGAGTTGACAGATAGTAATTGTGTTTTTTGTCGAGACAGTCTAACAGACTGTCGAAAGTGATTGAATGTTCAGATATGGCGATTCAGTCGTGTCTGATACGAAGTCACTGGTACAGTGGTCAGCGAGGTTGCCTCATGGAAACTTGGTTGGTCGGAGTTCAAATACTGACATTGGCATATATATGCACTACTGACCTACCCTAACAAAAGCGAAAGTCGAAGCTAATGCTTCTTTTCGAAAGAAGTTGGCTGGAAAGTCTATCCGAATGCGAAAACTGTGTTCAACTCTGAGAGGTGTTCGGTCAATATCAGTCGGCAGGTTTTTCGGAGAGTTGACCCATTGCGGCACCCACCGTCATTCATAATGTCATGGATCGGAATTCTGGGTTATTGCTACAGCTGTTTTCTAAATTCAGACTACCTTACATTCCATGAAGCCACCCATATGTAGCCCAGTATGTAACGACTTGTGCGAATGCCGAAAACACGACAACAGACAACCGGCATATAGCTCTACACAGATACATTACGTTAAACAAATTTCACTAGTGTGTAGATCTTGTCGGGTGTAACAAGTGGTGTAGCATATCTACTGGCAATGCACACTATGATGTAAAAGCCGATAACATATTTACACACAACCACGTTCTACTCTTCTTCAGATTACTCCAGAGTTGATTGACATGCTTTACAACATGGCACAACAGTATGGAATGCCACGCATTGGAAGTCGGGCCAGCCGTGAGTAGCTTGTTATTCTTTATCGTTTTGATACATCACTCATGTTAGTTACCGCTCATATTTCTGTTCGATTGCAAACACATTTGTCTACATCTGAGTGTGTGTGTGTGCTCTTTTATACTCTCCGTATGGTGAACTTAAATGTTATTTTCTTTTTGTATACCTATCAATTACTCATCACAGGTTCACCCAGCCAGGTAGCACAAAATCTTTACCGAAGTCTGGTGAACGGTTCCGTCTGTGGCTCCCCTTTCCAAACTGGCTCTGTGCCCAGTATAAACAATGGATCTATCGGGTGTTCCATCGCTTCCACCGGCACGACTGTGTCTAACGACTCATCTTCCGGTATCACCGGTCATACAATCACTGGTTCTTCAATTGCCAACAAATCCTGCTCCTCCTCTTTCTTGTTTTCCTCCCCATCTAACACTGCCATCAGTAACAGCAATTGTTGTCCTTTCTTCTCAATGCCTCAAAACACGCATCCGGTGCATCAGCTACGTTGCCTTAGTTTCACCCCTCTCTCTGTGGACTCCGAACCTGTTGCCACTGTCGCAAATCCGAATAATTTCTCTTCTCAGTGGACAGGCAAATCTACAGCCTCACAGTCCCCAACAGCCTCGCAACCACTCCTACCGGTAACCTCAACCTACGTGTCGAACGGGAACAATAGCCACGGACACTGGTGAATGATAAAGCGTTTGGGCAGCGCCTCCCCAGCTACATCTCATACCGGTGAAGCAGTGGTTGGGCATCCTTATTTCTCGCGCCACTTCGCCCGACTCAGCATTTCTACCTTATTTATCACTGGTTGTGATGCTCACCTAAGGCTTCTTGGGTTGTGAACCCGTGAACGTTGTTTCCACAACCCCCGGTTCCTCGTGCATTTGTAGAGTTGGTACTTGCGTATGTGTGCAGATCAGACTTCGACCAGTCAGCTGTTAGTGTGTCTATGAATTTCGGCTAATTATGACAGAGTTACTTACTATGTGAGGTTGACTTATTCCACTTGACTCCTAAAATTCTTTTATTTTCCATCAGTTAAACAGTACGCTGTCTTTGCATCTATTTCGATTCGTCTCTTCTTGAGTTCTCTTTGTTCTCTTTTCTGTCGCGTGAAGTGGTCTGTGTAAATATGACAGTATGTGTGTGTGTAACTAAATTTGATTATCTTTGAATAAATTGTCTGCTCTTTTCTCCGCTAGCCGTCGAATATCGGTTACCATGTATACTTGTTCATTCACTTTTCTATCTCAATTATTCTACCTTCCTTGTGACCAATCTTTTTCTGTAAATTTGTATTTTCTATTGCGAATTTCACCAGTTTTTCTTTTCAGAACGTGGCATAGATCAATTGGCCATATCGCTTATCTTTCACTGACTAGCAGAGCAGACTCGATCACCTGACAGCACGGTCGCCGGCGCCAGCAGATATTTATTATATTTTTTATACTACTTATTCCATTTGAGTAGTTTAGTTTATGAATCATCTACGGACTTGACTGCCTTCGCTCTCAGTGGTCTTGCTTATTTTTCTCCTTCATTTCCGCATGCTGATCGTCGTTGTAGTTGCTGTTTACATACTTTGCGTCTTATTCTCATTCTATCTCCATCTTTTATTGGCTCCTGTTTTTAACGCCTTATTTATCTGCTGAGCAGTTGTGTTCCCCGGTTTTTCCACATCGCGCAGAATTACTCATGTTTATTGTCGAGTTCAGTTCAACATACCTGCTGCCTTTTTTCTACTGTCCGATAACCGAATTGTACGCAAGGATATTTTTTGATTTTTTCTAACTTTTCAATACTGAAGTTCAAGATTCTTCGTATATTTAGGTAATATTTTCATTTTTCTGTCTTTGGCCCGGATGCTGTTTAGAATGGCACTCGATCAGCGGTTGTTTCGCTTGTTATGTCTCATGTCTCGTTACATTTTCTGCAATCTATGGCTTTGATACCAGACGGGTGAAAATTGATCCTTATTTGATACGTGCATTTTTGCCTATTTTGACGTGCGTTGGCTTTCCCTATCTCTGGCCTTATCTGATATGCGGCCCGCATTCACAGTCTTTGTTTGTGGAAATCACCGGTGCTTATTATCATGAGTGTGTGGATTAGAGGTGACCTAGACGTGAACGCCCTAATGGAAATTTTGGCTTTGCCGCCACTGAATTTTCTGATTCAAGTTGGAATTTTAATCTTGTTTTGATTTAGAACATGTGAATGAACTTCATGCACATTACGATGCGGTCGGTTGATATAGCATGGCTTGTATGCTAGAAGTGATGAAACTAAGAGAAACCGAAAGAAGGAAATGGTTAGTAAATGGGAATGGTAAGGCACACAATACAACCAATCTCACTTTTTCTGGCAGTACGTGTGGAGGAGCATCGTCTCTTGGACTTCATTTAAGTAGCCAGCAACTCACTAAGGAGCCATCTTGAACTCAGAGCTCTGCTTTTTCTGATCCAATTCAGTCGCTAACTACTACCTACAAGCTGATCCAGATTTTGAGGAGGTTCTGAGGAACGGGAAAAGTTGTGCATACGGCATGATTGGCACACTTTCTCTTCCTCAAACTCTCCAAGGGATCACGCCGTTATTTATACGGTGCCTTTGTCACAAATACGTGCGCGCCGAACTCACTAGACTTTCTGTACTACCACGTGGGTGAATATAGTTGATGTGAAGGGTGCACATCAGTTGAGTGGTCTGATCTGAAGTATAGGAATAAGACGATGACAGTATGTTTGCATCCATGTTCGGTACACCGCTGTGTTTGAGTGTTTGTAAATATGTAGATCGGTCAACGGAATCTAACGCACTTTCATGATCGGAGAAATCGGCAATTTGAACATAGCGGCAAAAAAACGAACAGCGGTAGATGCTAGCATTTCGTATTGCCTATTCAATACCAAATTACAATAACAAGGAACACATATGACACTAGTGGGGTGGAGGAGTGAAGAAATACAATAGCAAATGAGGTGGAGGGCAACAGCGCAAAACCATTAGGTTCATGGGAGTCTAAGGCTTACATAATAATTTGAACATCACCTACAACTGATCGCAGCAGTCGCATTCCTATAGACTTTCCAGTTAACCCCTTTCGAAAAGAAGCGCTATGTGAAAACCAAAATCCCCTACTATTCTTCAATTACATATAATTGTTTTTGTACACACAATGCGGGCTTAAGACGACTAATCTGGACCGTCTCAGCGAACCGCAGGAAACTCAGATTAGCGTGGCACATAATAATCCTGAATGTTGATTCGGGATTAATCTGGTGACCGGTGGCCAACATGTCTGGTGATAGGCGAAGCCGGAAGTTTGTGTGATTCCGGGACGAAGGAA
>LUCH01001016.1:44469-84650 GCA_013368495.1 Paragonimus heterotremus
TAGCGAGTCGGACAATAAAGATTGTGCTTTATTGAACGCCTTTTTGCGGCTTCGGCTGCCTTGCTGAGGACTGTATCTACTCCGGCCTGACCGGTATTGACGGCCGTGAAGACAACCGCAGTATATAGCCAGTAGGTTAGATGGTCCGATTGTTGTTATTTCAATACGCTGACTACTGTCCTTTATCCTAGTCCCTGAAATGCACCAGTTGTCGACATTCAACGAATCTAACATTGGCGCTGGAGCAGCCTGTTGATCTCTGTTTCAGCGTGAATTAATTTGCACTGTAGTTCCAAGCAAGGGACAAGAGGGGCCTGATGGACCTACCGGGACACCGCTGTCGTGATTATCTATGTTTATTATAGAATTTGTAGATTAGTTATTAGAAATGGGAGTCGGGAGGGGCTTGAGGTCTAATTTGGATAGGGTAGTGTAGACGAGTCAGCAGTAGCCCTTTTCGAGTATCCCCTATGCTGTATGCAGCAGACCTTATTCAAGCTGGGTGACCATTGATAGAGTTTTGTGAATATTCTTGGTAGTATATGAGCTGAGATAATATCAGGACGCCCATTCCTAGACCAGAGAACGATTATGGTTCCCACCCGAAGCCTTCGTCTCAAAAGCCTATAATGTAAGGTGACGGGCGGTTAGCAGTGTACTTGAACTGGCGCTACATTTTACGAACAAAGTTGACAGCCTTCTAGAAGTCAGACGACTGTGGTTCGCCAGACCTCCAGCAATTGGCCTGCTTGGCATCAGTGATTCCATCAGTGTGGTCGTCACACCGTCTCGTTTAGCCCAGTTTGTCAACGTGATACGCAAGCCATTACTCTATGTCATGGTCCGACCTCACTGTAACGGATCCAGCCGTGCATGAGAGTTCAAGACAAATCGTAATAAAAACACTCGTTTTTGAGTCCAACCCATATTGATTGCACGATTAATGCTTTGCTCAGGGATGTCCAGTCACACGAAAAGGTCACAAATGTGGCAAAGTGCTGCGAATATCTGGAGTATAAAGGGTATCCAACAAAAGTAACCTAAGCCATGAGTATCATCAAGTAAGTGGAATTATTTAAACTGAAAACGAATCGATAGCAATAGACATACCCTTTTTTCATGTCAAGTCTATACCAGCTAATTGGTTCTTATTAACTGTCTTGTCTACAAGTGTACAACATATAGTTTCAATCTTCACAGGCTGAACGCTAAAACCTACCCTGTCCGAGTGAGTTATCAGTATTTGATCTGATTGTTAGAATCCTCGTCGACGAAATTCATTAAAATTCACGTCGAAAGCTGGGCGTTTTATTGTCACTATCTAAAAAGAGTGATCACAGTACAAAGTATAACGGTGTTTCTTTGATGGTTTGGGTGGGTTTTCTGCTGACGAAATATTTACGCTAATAATACTGGATGAGGAACAAACGTCTAATTCTCTTATCAACCTCCTGTGCATTTTGCCGTTCGGTTACGCGACAAAATGTCTTACCTCCCAACAAGACTACTCCGCTTGCTATATGTTCTGTCGGTGTGAAGCATGGATTTTGTGGTTGGATTATCTTTACGTATCCCTGACATAGGTCTCGTGAGAAACTTATGTAGCATGTTCACAAGGAAATTATGTAACCGGAAAAAAGTACATAGCGAACAAAAATAGCAAAGAAGAATTTTGGATTTTGAAACCCTTGGCTACTGACATCCATGAAACTAGATAGTCCTCATTTGAAACTGAATGAGAAATATGTATCCCATTAAGTGTTTTGGATTTTCACTCATATTTTCGTCGTCCTAATTGGCTATGCACTTGGTCTGCATCCATTTTGTTGTAAACCCACGAAAAAGTGTGCTAATCTTTCCACGGAATAGTAACACTCTTGAGAGAAATCGAATTCTCCTCCTCATGATAAAGACAATGGAAAATCCTGGTTCACAGAACAACACGACTGTTCTCGTCAATTGCTCCCAAGTCATACCCAAAGACGGGTACAAAAAGTCACTGTGTTGCGTCACAAAAACGTGTGTTACAAGGAGGAAACTACAGGGTAGTCATATGGTGCATAGCGACATACAGACATCCTTGGATCAGAAGACTAAATGGCAGCTACCAAAAAAAGTAGTTAAAATAACTAAGCCATCAATGGGTGTAGCGGAATAAAGGTCGAACAGGTGAAAAAATGACGAAGGTTATCTCGTCTGTTTTGGACATTTCTGTTCATTGTGATTGAACAGAATCATCTTCTCGATGAAGGAGGCTGTTCGGGACGGGAAAATGGGATTCCACAACACATTTCTTGTTTGCTTTCAAACGTGGCTGACTTGATTGTGCTTAGGTTGTAGAAACACACATAGGACATTGCCTACACTCCTTACTTGAAAAACAGTGAACTTAAATGTACGAATTGCACAATTGTTTCGTGCACTATATCCATTGCCATTGACGCCAAAGAGCATACAGTGAACCATGGTGCTCAAGTGAGAGTGGTATATATCGTACCGAATTTGCGTGAGTGAACACCGACGTTTCTTTGCTGCTTTTGCTCTGCACAACTTTAACTCCCCCTTACTAAAAACTTCACGTCACATTTCAAGGCAGCGTGGAGTTAACAATTCAATTGTACAGTACCGTTTCATCTTCCATGCTTATTCTAATTTTGTGCATGATATTACATGTCGGTGCATTTTGTATTTGATCACAAGATCGGCTTATATTTTGCACCTTGTGTTTGGTTTGTCATTGACATCATAAATGCACGTACATAGTGGTAAATTAATTCAACCTATCTGTAATACCCTATCGAATTCTGATCAGACCAGATCAGTTACTACAACGTTAGTTGAGGACTACCGATAACATGTGAACACTCACATTGCCGTTGATTTCTTGTTATGGTCTTGAACATGACGGAATGGAAAATTTTAGTAGCCTTGCACTACAGATTAAGCTGGAAAAATTAGTATTGTATAACGAGCAGTCTCGTTTGTGAGTAGTGTACTACTTACAAATGACAATCGGGATCTAAAGAGTAAGCCTAAACGCTAGGAAGACGGCGGACCTGGAGCGACCGTCGGAATAGTGTGTACGCACTATGAGGCAAGTCTCATCAGGGCGAATGACAACGTACTGCTACCCAATACGTGTGAATGCACGTCAGTCGTGCAAATGAGTATACGTGTTTGTGGTCCCTTGTTTTAACAGAACTTGTTCGGGAGTTTATATAATAAACAACCTTGCAGACCAAGCGTCTTTTGCGATTACAGCATTAGAACTGCTGAGCTCAGAGAAGTGAACTGATTTGGAAAAAAACAGTTGAAGACATTTCCGAATGTCGGATATAACATTGAAAATCCTATTTCTGTTTTCAGACATGTGAACGTCGATACCTTGATACGTGTAATTCGAGCATTCCTCAAACGATTTGAGCTTCATAAAACCGAGGTGATACAATCTTCCAAAAAGTTTCTGGTATTAGCATTTTGTTCGCAATTCCACTGCTTGTGTATCACAAAAGAAACGAATGCGGTAACCGGTTGTTTTGCTTATTTTGACATTACGATGGGGCATCCGGCTGGACGATGGAAAAACCTGTCTTTGAAAATCTCGAAGAAGTTTGGGCGCTGGTCAGAAAAATACTAACAGACTGTTCAGTCAAGAGACCATGGTCACTAGAGTACATATCGGTAAACTCTTGAGGATCCTACCCTTGAAGGCAGGCTTTTTATAAGAACAGTCGGTCTCGCAACTTCTGTCCGTGCTCGCTTTTTGTACCGAAATTCAAGAGTCGGACCTGTGTAACCAGAAACGATTCCTCGAGTGGAGCTTTTAGCTGCTACTATCGTTGTGACAGGCCAGGTGAGCCAAGAGAGTAATTTTATTGTTGTGTTACAGAGCTTTCAAACTAATACAAAACGTTTTCCACTGCTCGTTCACTAGCATTCATGAATTATTTCGACAAGCATAGTGGTGCTGTTCGTTCTCTTCTTTGGAGCCTGCGAATTTTGTTTCAACATTGCTCCAAAGAAAAGACAACTGTAGCTTAAATCCATAGCTTCCCGAGCTGACCTTTTAAGCCTAAATAAAAACCAAATAGTCCAAAACAAGGACAATGGAAGTGACATTTGACAGAGTCTATCTCAGATAGTGGTTACTCTTACGGTACTCGATAAAGTGAATGTGTTATCAAGACTCACATACTATCAATCCCAGTTTCGACCACAGAGGGCGTTTGTCAGATCGAACCCGTTTCCACATTTAGTCCCAGCAACGCTTCTAACGTTAACTGAATGACCAAACCAGTTCGATTACGGTCGACGAACTAAAAGTTGTTGTGATACAACCAGTCAGTCTCTATAGTGGAACTCTGAACGGTGACAATTGGAGTAAGCACTAATAAAGAACGATCTCCTTTGTACAAGCTGAAACTCATTCTGATCTGTGTCTGAGTTGGATGCCACATTGAGTTTGTCTTTTCCTTTTGAATCTCCGGGTTCTGTCATCTTACCCTCGGATCATTTTTTGATTGCTCCCATCATCAAATCTGTACATTCTCGGAACGGTCATGTAGATGTTAAACACTCTGTTACAGTTCTACGCGAAAGTTATTGAATCTTGCAAACTTTCTGTAAATGAGTAACTTAATTGTGTTTTTGGAAGATAATTTTCTTACCTCTTTCAAACAACAATGACTCCCATCTCTTGAGAAAAACTCTTATCTCTGCAGACAGACTTGCGCAAAGCTATATCCTGATAACTATATTTTCTGTGACCTCTTTTGGACTTCTTTCCGCTTATTGTTGTGGAACTACCGAAAAACATTTTGGTTGTTTGTTTACTATCCTGAAAACTTAAGCTGTCCACATGGAGCTTAGCTGCACTATTTGGACGCCAATTCCTTTCTGTCTGTAAGGTCTTACCATTCGTTGCTCTTCACGGATTTTAATGGAAATTTTACAACGCCAATGGTGCCAGAAAGAGATGCCTGTGTGAACTACTAAAAGCTTGAAATCAGAATTGACATTCGAACGAGTTGTTGGGTGACGGGTTATGATTAGATGTGCAACCCATCCATATTATAACTTTATCACTCTTTAGGAGAGAAAAAAACATTTTGGTAGGGCTATTAATTGACGAACTTGTGTCGAATGAGCAGCTTTTTACTACGTCAGTGGAGGCTGAGCTGTTTTTGAACCATCATCTGTTGACGAAATGGGCTAATCGCATGAAAGGATTACCCACAATAATACCGAATAAGCTGTCTCCATATTGTCTGATGATTGGGTTACAGCTTGTACTTTCAAAAATCCTCCTGGACGTTAGTGGCACCGTGGTTAACATTTGACGTGCTATCTGACTTTTGGTGAATGGAGGATTATCTTTCTACGTTAATGTATTTCCAAGATGGAAACGTCGGAATTGTTAACTTCAGGTCGATTTAGTTTCGATGCTCAAAATGAAAATTCCGAAAGATTGGTGGCCGAAATCCACGTCCACTCGGACGTTAAGTGTTCGTCATTATCATCTGAATGTTTTAGTTATTCCATTTATATAAGTTTATACAATACTTGGAATTAGAGACTTCGAATTGTCCTAGAAATCGTATTCGGATTGAAACCTCCCATGCTAGTAATAAGGAGAATACCTCGTACTAGTTGTAGTAAGCAGTTCATATTCATGGGACAAGAATCCGAAGTCATGGATACACAACAGTATTAGAGAAATCACAGCCTGTCATTGGCTGATTGTAGTAACATATACAAACTCACGAACTATGAGTTACTTGGCGCAATACAGAACGAAGAAATTGGCAAATAACTGAAGGCCTAACGTTGAGATTTTTCGTCCATTCCTGATGTAGTATCTTTAAGTCAGCGTTTGAATAAGTCCCCTGTTAGATCTTCTATTGTCTCGGGGTTTGGAGAAGCGGTTAATCGAGTAGGTTTTCACCACAGTTTACTTCTTTCTCTTGTCTTAAGCTTACTCTGAGACCACCTATTCGATTCCGTTTAGTTTCGCGTGTCTCACCGTTAAGTCGATATTGCGTGCATCGATAGTCCCTTACTCGACCTGTTTAAAATGTGATTTTTTGCTTTTAATGCCTGACGTCCCACCCGAACGTGACTAGATCTGTGTGCCGTTCTTAATGCAGCCGATGATTCATTCCTATTTGAGGCTTAGTTAAATTAATGTATGCCAACTGATCATAGTCCGTGTATCGTAGCCGATGAGATCGGTAGAAATGTTCCTGCGGAATACATCGTATGTAATCCTACTTGCATATTTCAAATTCATCAGGGGACTTGTGTCTCCCAATAATTCCAAATGCTAATGCCTTAAGCTGCTCTTGTTTTATGCATTGTTACGTTCGTGTTTAAAACATTTGCGCTATATTTCAAGGTAGTATGGGACTATGAACTCATATGCACGGTACGGTTTTATCGTTTTTTTGTGTGGACATTCTGTGAAGCATTTCATGTGTTCGATTACAGAATAGCTTCATTCCTTCGTCGAGAAGGCGTAGTATCGTTCAAAGTTGTTGAGTGATAGAACTCAAACCATCCGTAATACCTCATGAAATCTAACTCAGAAGAGGATAGTTACGGTAATGTATTATGAGTTATAATAAGGGGAAGTACAGTTGATGGTGGATCTGTTGATGATATGCAGAGTCAAGAATCGTTGACAGCCGTATCTAGCAGATTTTTAGCATCTTGTCCTCAGACTGTTCTAGGTGACCACTCGTGTTCTGGTGCTTTATCTTTTAGTGTGTTCTGATCCCAGATCAACAATGCGCGTTGACCATATTGGCTGACGTGTTTGTGTACTGTGAACTCGGGCATTGACCAACTGCTCACCCTGTCGCATCTGTGCGTACATGCCTCGTTTCCTACTGACCAGTGGCGTGATCGTTTAGAAAGGACGTTCGACGCGTATGTTTATGTATGCTGTTGCCTTCACCTTGCGTCTACTCTTGCACGTGTCAGGTGCTCGCGCTTAATCTACTCGTCACACTAAACGAGCTAGCTAACTACCTGTTTTTTTTTACTTACGAGATAAAACAGTATGAATATTACGCCTCGTTTTATCAAAACACCGCCATTAAGACACGATCCAGTTCGTCGTTTATAGTGAACTTTTATAGAAAATAGGAATTCCTTTGTTCCACTAGGGTAGATCGCGTTATCGTGGTCCGGTACGTTGCAACCTGTTCGAGAAAATGGTCATCTGTGGTAGTTGAAGTTTATTAGCTGTTTCCAATGTATAGGAATGATCTTCCGCTTGTTTATAAAGGAATAATCATTTGCCGGTTAATAGTGGGTGTTTTTTGTTTATACAACTTGAACATCAATCATTATACTCAGGTTCCGTTGTTGTTAGAGCTAGTCAATAGTGCATATGCTTGCCACGGCCGAGATTGGACATGCACTGCTGACAGGTTCTAACAAGATAGAAACTCGAGTTCAGTGCTTCTTTTCGAAACGAGCTGACTGGAACAATAATACATCAGAAAGCCAATAGGCAATTGTCCAGTAATTAATCTCAGCTACTCTTGCTAACTTAGAGAACCTCAATTTAGGTCTTTATTAGGCATATCAGGTTCATGACTTTGAACGGCAAAAATCAATAAATCAATTACGCGTGACCCACCTATTTAGACACACGGTGGTTTGGCCGGCGAAGTGCCAGTTTTTCTGCCTAAATGGTAAGCTTGTCAAATTTGGGAATTCGGGTTTTTCCTAACATGACCATAGAGAGAGGTGATCATATTAGGGATCGGTCAGGCTGGAACTCAATTATCCAATGCTACCTGGGAATTACTGTGTCTGGAACATGGAATAAAACCAGACGGTCATTTGTTTGATTCTTTGAATTCGGAAGATTGTTTAAATAATCAGACATTTTTTCAAGACACACCTACTGGGCAGCAAGTACCTCGTGCTGTCATTGTGGATTTGGAACCTACAGTCATAGGTAGGTGAGTCAAGTGTTAACGTATACTTTGATCTCATATTCTGGTTTTTTTTGGAGTGTGGAAAGGGTACTTTCAAGTAGCGTTCTCTGCATTATTTCAAGAGGTACAGTCTAACATTGAGCGATGGTGAACCCGTATATTCTTGTACTGAGTACGTCATAGAGACTGTTGTGCCATAGCAATGGCTTTTGATGGTTTGCTAGTGCCTAGCTCAAAGGAGAAGTCGCTTATCTACTCGTTTCGCAATCACGAACAGCGTAGTTTATTAGCAATAATATTCACCGTTGCTTGCTTCTACTGATATAAGCACGCTTTCGAACACATTGACCAATAAAGTAGGGGGTAATGTGTTACATAACGTGGATGTTTAACATATTAACATGATTAAAAACACCTCTCTCCTTTGATACTGATAATAATGATGTATTGCAGCTGTTTGGTATTTGTCACTAGATGCAAGAGACTTTTGGACCATCGATCAGTGGAGGTAATACATGACGTGAATCTTTTCATGAGTGTGGATTGGGTCACTTCTTTGTTGTTCCATTACCTATTCCAGTCGTATGCATTGACGTAATCTGACATCAACTAGAATGGACTTAAGTAAAAGTGAACGTTGAATTCGGTCTATCCTATGAAAATGGGTTGACCAGAAATTTGTGATAGCTGAATATGCGCAGTATTCGTACTAGGCCAGTCGAACTCATTAATTGCTTGAAAATAGGCTCGTACTTGTAAATTGGTGTCCCTGTAAGCAGGTCATCTAAAGCATCCTATCACCAGTGCTCACGATCTACTTCTATCATGTACAAGTCAAACTAGACTTTCCAATTTACCCACTTGAAGATACCTACGCTTGAAAAGTTTACACACATTGGGAATTCACCTTCATTGATTTCGGAAATCACGCTGATCCGCGCATACGAATTAACAGAAAACTTACTACCATCGAACTACTTGGAAAAATCGAAGCGTATGATGGCAACCAAAAGAAGTTTTTGAACATTTCATAATGCATTTAAGAAGTTATTACACAAATGAGCTAACACTTCCTAACCGAATTTGAAACATTGAGTCCCTTTTAATCATTTACATAGAATAGTCAGAAGATGCAAATTACGATATGAATTCATTTCGCACACTCTCGTCAGTCGTAAACTTGTGACTAGCATGAAAACAAAACAAAACAAGAAAAATGAAAAGGTCAAAAGTACAAATCAGGCTGGATCATGACTGGCACTCACGGTCAAACCTACGGTAAACAAAGGAGATACAATCTCTTTAGAAAGTGGAAACTTGTAGCTTATTACGGGTTACTTCGCACACAACCGACTAGTTTGACCAATGACAATCAATTCGGTGATATGTGATCTTAGACAAATATACGCAGCACCGGTTAGCATCTGCTAGCCGACTCGGACCTTGCAAAAAGATTACTGGTCTCACCGCCACCCCACTACACTTCTAAGTGTAGGTGATTCTTCTAACTGCAGGTTTCCACTTGAGCCAATATGTCTGTCACATTTCCATGTAACCGAACATCACGACGTGATGACCGTACGTGGGTGGAAAAAAAGAACAACACAAAGTATACCATTTAGCCCCGAAAACGGCAATGCTTTCGGTCTTGTGTTTTAGTGAAATGAAATCTCACACGGCGAAAAACACTAAACCCGGTGGGCAATATCTATTTCCAGGTTGGCCCGTCAGAATGACCCGTCATCAAAAGCGGCATGCACCGCATCACTTACAGTCCCACTCGTATAATCAGTATCCAGTGTAAACACGATGAAACAAGACTGGGAGTCATGTGGTTTTGAAGCTCATGTAGTCCAAAAGCAAAATATTGGTTATCCACATAGTAGACAAGGTTGGAAGTGGAACCCTTGTTACCCGAGGGCAAACTAACAAGCAAATTATAGCAGAAAATATTAAGATAGCAATAAATATTTTGAAACTATAAGGTGAGAAGAATTTCGGTCTAGGAATGTATATTATTTCTTTTTATGCAGGAGTAGGAAGACAAACGGATAGTTAACTGTGAGCTGAAGGCCAAACAGAACATCCGGTATACAATGCACTAACAATGCTGAAAAAAAGATGTTGTAACAAGATCTACGGCTTGCGAGCGCCTGAGCGGAACGGAATAACAGTCTATGAAACAGCGGACAATAGTTTGATGGATAACGGTAATAAACGACGATGTGCGGAAGGCACGCGGTCAGTTAGTCTCTTCCCATCCACCAGAGGCCACCGCGTGAACACAGGGAAAGGACTGGCCTTCAAACACTGTTTCTTTATGTCACTCAGCCCGAAGACCACATAGTCACAAACCCGTCCGTATTTATAGAGTGTGCGACTAGCAACAAAGCAAGGATAAAAGGAATGGACCAGACAAAAGTCTGGACAGTACAGTCTAGGTGTGTAGTCAGGATCACAACAGTTGTCACGATAGCTGAGGTAGTTCGTGAAGACCGGGGCAGTACACAATCACGGAAAAGGTGAAGGTCACTCACAAGTCTTCTTTGTTAGTCTTCTTGCCACACAAAATTTTCGGGGAACTGGCGACTTCCCCGACACCCCTCTTATGGAGATTGGTAGTAGTTGATCTTCTTTGGGCTAGCTTGAATGGTAATCGGTGATCGGCGTTGTCGGTGCGTCCAGCGTCTGATGGGTGGACTTGTCTCAGCGGCCGACTGTAAGGTTGATACTTCGGGAAGCTCAAACGTGTCCAGGTGTAAGTAAAACGGTATGATCCCCTGGTCGTCACGAGTTACTTCATTGACACTGTAGCGTAGCCGGAGCCGAATGCGAGACCAGACCCAAGTGTCTCCTGCAATGGAAATCTCACAAAGCACTTTGCCGCGGCCTCTCGTTATCAGAACGTCTGCCCACTGTTTGTGGCCGGATGATGATGATGATGATGATGCATGGTGGCCGGCTCAACAGACACCTTGGCGGTCACCATATCTTATTCAGTTGGTCGAAGGTTGCTGATAAAGCGAGAGCATAAGCCCCTCAAAATCTTCCGTCTTTCGGTGCTCGAATTTAAAGTCATAGCCGAGCAAGATGGTGGTCCAGCGTTGAAGTCGGTTGGATAAATGCACCGGTAGGTCCTTCTTTGAACTGAAAATTGACAGCAATAGCTTACGATCGGTTAATAGGGTAAACGGCCAACAATAGATCAGCTTGTGGACCCGTTTCACTGTAGACACCAATGCAAAAGCCTCTTTTTCTATCTGGCAGAAGTTCCCCTCAGTAGCTGTAAGTGTTCTGAAGGCATGCTAAATGGCTTTTTCCGATCCGTCGGAAAACATTTGGGAGACGACGGTGTCGAAACCGTACTTGGAAGCATCGGCTTCCACGACTATTAGCAGCTTGGGGTTCTAGTGAGTCACAAGCACCTTGGAGTTGAGCATCGATTTCAGCTGAAAAAACGCTGCCTCACAATCGGTAGACCAGTGCCAAGATGCGTCTTTCTTCAGCAAACGGTTTAGTGGGGCCGGGGCGTTATGTAACGAGAATAGAAATTCACCGTATTAGCTGATCTAACCAAGGAAATAAAAGAAGTGAAGAGACATCCTTGAGGCGTGGCATCTGTGGATAGCCCGGATTTTTTCAGGGTCGGGATGACGGCTGGCTGCATCGAAAATGAAGCCCAGGTATATGGTGGATTGAGAAAAGAATTGGCATTTCTTCGGTCGTAAACGAAAATCGTATTCCTGGATCCGCTCCATGACAGCATGAGTTCGATTTTGTAACTCGTCCTAGGTGCGTCCGACAATCAGGATGTCGTCCAAGTATGCTGCTGCTTCGAGGAGACCAGTAAGAAGCGTATAGATCACCTGCTTGAAAATCGCGGGCGCCGTCTTGATACCAAACGGCAGTCTGGTATATTGAAATAACTCGCGGGGGGTGCTGATATTGACCAAATCAAAGGACTCGGCTGCCCCTTTGATTTGTAGATGAGTGTCAGCAAGATCCAGTTTGGCAAGACAATTTCCGCCATTGAGGGTTGTGTGCAGATTGTCTGGCACCGGGAGTGGATAGCAGTTCGAGTTCAAAGCAGAACTGAGCCCATTTGAGAAATCGACACAGAAGCGAATCGAATTATTGGCCTTCTTGACTACGACAACTGGAACAGCCGAAAGGGAATAAGACACAGGGATGAGGACGCCCTGTTCCTCAACGCGGCTGAGCTCTGCGTCCACAAGTGTCAAAGCTGCGTACGGTACCGATCTTTTCGGACGAACTCCTGCAGACAAATGGAGAATTGCTTGGGTCTGAGAGGAGCGGTCCAGACCTTCCTGAAACACTGGTGCGAACCGTTTGACGATTCCAGTTGTCGCATTGCATGGTGCGACAAGGGACCGCACCTGGTTACAGATTGTTCGAGTTGGAAAGTCGAGCAGGCCGAAATATTCTAACCAATCAAGACCGACCACATTGAGATTCGAGTCAGAGACGCAGCAGAAACCTTAAATAGTTGTGTCTCGGATTGAGACGCAACGCTGGAATTGGCCAGTCAATTGTAAACGACCGCCACAGGCACTGGTGACGGATTGAGACGCTCGTTGAACTGGGGGTAGGCCAAGTATTCTCCAGAGATTCTCCGAAATGACTGTAATATCCGACGCAGTGTCCAACAGCAATCGAACTAAGAAGCCAATTATCATGACCAAAATGAACTTCCGTCGACCAGGGACGTTGACTTGGAAGGT
This sequence comes from Paragonimus heterotremus, assembly GCA_013368495.1. NCBI lineage: Eukaryota > Metazoa > Platyhelminthes > Trematoda > Plagiorchiida > Troglotrematidae > Paragonimus > Paragonimus heterotremus. Next base: position 57,161 of record LUCH01001016.1, read on the forward strand.
GGTCACCAGGTCGAGGGATCTGCCGACCAGTTTGGATCTGAGCCTTGATTTGAACTTGGGGCTGTACCGCGACTTGGAGGTAGATAAACCATTGCCAATGTGCCGGAATTGACAGAAGTCGTCCTTGTGTCGCAGTTGACCACACCGAAAGAAATGGTACCGTCTGAAAGGGTAGTCACGGTGAAAGTGTCAGGTGCCGCAATGCCTTCACTGTGACGGAGGGTCTTCTTGGCGTATGAGCGCAGAGGATGCGAGCCAAGCCCTGCGAGAAGTGAACCAGGGCAGGGATACCGTGAGCGATTCTGAGTTCGCGTACCATTGCCCGAACCGTGTGTTGTGAGCTAAGAATGTGGACGGCACAGTGGTTGTTTATTTAAGAAAGCAACTCATGGGTTAAGCGCTTAAACAAAACCACAAACAAAAACACTCATTTGCGTACGGTACTCTGTCCGGACCGTCTCGGTTGCCACAGACGCCAATGCTCAGTTACTTTACGTAGGAAAAACCGTATTGGGTGATGGTGCATTGATGTTTCTTCTTGTATTTTACCTGCGGATACATGGATGTCAAAATATATGCTCCGGTCCCACTACTGACTAGCAGTCGTGTGAGTAGTACATTACGATCGCTCACCCTCACTACACGTGTGTGAATGAGCCGAACTGTACTGCATGTACGGCACCAGTGCCGCGTTTGACCATTGTAGCGTTGTGTTTGAGGTTGATTAAGCGATGGCATTCAGTGGTGAACATCTGAAGCGTCGTCGTGGGATCCTGCTGGACCTTGTTCAGCAAGCGAACGCGGATGTCTGCGTCTTTCGGAGAGTGGAGACCGCAGACGAACACCAGACATTTGAATTGACCTTCGGTAGGCGAACCAAGCTTGAAACGCTGGTATTCGCGATTGACCACACCGGCACAGGTGAAGTAGTCATAGTCGTCGTCTAACTTGGCTAGTTTCAGACACCTTGTGTTGAACTAGGAAGATTGATCACCGAAGATGGACCGTAACTTCTCAACCGTTTCCTCGAAGGAGTTGTCGCGTGAGTTCTTTGGAAGGATAAAGTTGAAATACTTCCCTTGCTCAACAGTACCGAGTTTGCGTAGGAGGAGACGGACCTTCCATGGTTCGTCCTTTGTACCGAAATCGACGCCAAACAGGTCCTCGAACCGTCTGAACCAGGCATCAAACATCAAGCCAGCTTGGACATCGCAATGAAACTCGGTGGTACCGCTTGCGACAGTATCAACTGATTGCTTCCCACCGGCCGACACCGGTGGGGCCAAGCTCGATGTAGATAAATGATTAGTGAGCGCTTCGATGAACTTGAGTTGCTGCGCGAGAAGACTATTTAAATCAGCGAATTCGTCAACCATAATAGAAAATCACCAGACCCGTTAGCTAATACATTGAGACTCGGTCCGAAGACAACACGGTCACAAACCAGACCATATTTAAAGGGTTTGTGAAAAATCTGAAAACAAGGACAGAAATGGACCAGACAATGTAGCAGACTAAAATCCAGACAGTACAGTGACGTCCCAATTAAAGGACGAGCGTTCAGGTGTGGTGCCAGAAATTGGCACGAAGGTTGAGAACGCATGTGAGGGGTGAAGTGGTACATGACTGTGCTGACTATGAAGATAGCTTCAAACAGTAGAGTTAGGCCATTCCGAAGGAATTGGGTTCTTCGTGAATCACGAACGTGTCCCCTGATCGTCACGGATTTATTCTTTAACACCATGGCGTGGTCGGAGCTGATTGCGAGGGCGGACTCAAGTCTCCCCCGAAACAGAAATTTCATAAAGCACCTCCCCCCGGCGTCTCGCTATTACACCTTGTCATCGGATCGATACTCGCAGGCGTAGACAGGCGGTTGAACTGATAACGTAACGTATTCGTCCGAAGAAAGGAGTAATCAGAAAGACTTTGGACCTCCAAAAATATCCTAACATGCGTCTTCACTTCTGTCAAATTCAGGGTGAGTACAACTGTCTTCTGTGACTTGTTGCGTAACGATATTCAGTGTCATCCAGTCAACTGTAATAGTTAGATTCAGTAGGTTACCAAAAGGTTAGCATCAGATCCTCATTATGAATTCCGGCAATGTGTACGGAAGGCTACAAAATTCATCTACTAACAATTTAATGGACAAAAAGGACGAATAAAAATCTCATAAGTGGACCGTATATCTCGAACTGTTATCGACAATCAGCGTAGTTCTATATCAACTCATCTTGCCGTTCCCACCAGTCGTCATTTGCTTCACAAAGCCGTCCATTGAGTTGATGACAAGTGTTATAGAATGTCCTCTTCTTATCCTCGTTGTTTCGACCGACTGTGTGGACTGCAGACGTTTATTTCTTCTTCTGCATCAGGTCTGAGACGATTGCATCGGTTTCGTCCATTCGCATGCTACACCAATGATACAACTTACACTGTATGGTTGACATCCATTTCGGATTAGCCCGTCACGGTGACCGAAGCCAAAGGACGTCTAAACTTAACAATTTCTACAAGTGGCTCGCACTGAACCACTTGGGGTTCCACTTACGCAACACGTATCCAGTATGAATTCGAAATAACAAAGCCAGAAACCGCATGATTGAGGCCACTGTGTTCAGCCGGTCATTGCTGGTTAAGCAATTGATAGGCTAGCACGAAACTTGAACCTCTATATCTTGAGTAGTAAACACCAGGAGACTCAAATGATGAGACCTAGGCTGGGAAGAACATTGAAAAGATAATGCACATAATGATCCACAATAAAAGTGCGTGTCAGTTCACTCTAGAGAGAATATGGGGGAAAAACACAACTGAAGGTTGGACCAGAAGAAAACAGACAAAACATTTACCATACAGCGCACCAACAGAGCTAAAGAAAAGGAAACGCATAAGACCACAGGCATCCAGAATTCTGAAAATGGGAGCGGGCGAGTTCCAAACGACAGCGGTCGTTGGTTGATATAAACCAGAGAAAAGGTACATAACTGATCTAACTTACATGACCCTAACGCACTCGCTGTCTCTTGGTCGACGGTGTATCATGAACGGATTGGTGATCTACTGATCCAAGGCGGTCAGCGAATTTGTAGCCCCACACACCGCAACGTCATATATAGTCATGTCACCACAACCTATGACGCCGATGGTTCCCTAACGTAACGCGTGATTCTGTTCATGGCCGCGCAACTGCTGCTCATTGAAATTAAGGACGCCCGTCCGGATCATGTTTCTTCAGACCACCTGATTCACCGCCAACTCTTCCCAACATTTGAAATCAATGTTACAAGGTGAAGGACGCACCTGGATAATATCCTGGTATCTCCGCCTCTCACCGCTAGGATTTCGCTTACCTAATTTCAGTTGTCTATACAGAAGCTGTTTTTGAATACGGTCATCGACCATCCAATGAACGTGACCTAGCCAACGAGGCTGATTCAGCATCAGCAGGGCTTCCATCCCGTTCATGTCCGCTCGTCGCAGTACCTCCGTGTTTGGAATCATGTCCGACCACCGAATACCCAAGATGCGTCTTAGACACTGCAAATGGGATCGGCTCACATAGCGCACGTTCCTCTCATACAATCCCCAAGTTTTACTGCCATACAGCAGTATAAGCAGCATCTTTGAATGGTAGACACAGAGCTTAGTGGCCATCTCCTAGCTATGGTTCTATCAGACACGTCTTTCAAGACGTACGAAAGCAGCACTAGCCTCTGCCATGCGAGCTCGTAACTCGCAGTTCGCGGACAGGTCTGTCAACAAATTGCTACCCAAGCAGCAGAAGGCTGCGCAGTCGTCGACAGCATTTCCAGTGATGCAAATTTCAGGCGCTGGAACGGCACATCCGCCAGGGGAAGGCTGAAAGTAATAAAGTCTTGCCTGTGTTGATGTTCAGTCCAAACTTGGATACCGCGGTCGCGAGAGCCATGGCCAGTCGCTGTAGTCCGTCTTCAATCTGTGCAAGCAGCGTGCTGTTATCTGTGAACAGAAGCATGCACATTGTTGAGGTATGTAGCCAGCTTGGGGGGGGGGTCGAAACGTCGAATGCTCAGTAGGCGCCCATCTACCCAGTAATCTACCTCAACGCCGTCCTCCCCAACGTTCTGAAAAGCGACTGTCTGCATGGCATTGGGGTCGGCGCTAGGATACAAACCTGCTTTACACCAGTGACAATGTCAAAATCTTCGTTTTCATGCCCACATGCAGCATTCGAATCAAATTGAAGAACTTACCTGGACATTCAAACTTACCAAGCACTATCCACAACACCTTGCAGCTCACGGGATAAAAGGCCTTGGTTAAGTCCACGGGGAGGATATACAGCGGCTAGTCGCGTTTCTCAGCACTTCTCCTGAATCCGTCTGGCAGCATACACCAGGTCGATCATATTGCGACTGGCCCGAAATGCACACTATTCCTCAAGAACAGTGACCATCAAACTAAGTCCGCAGTCAGTCGGTTCCGGATGATTTTTGCAAGCAAATTGCCTGCGCAGCCCAACAGACTGATGCCCTGCATACGTTCACCTTGCTTCTCCCACCAGTCGTCCTTGATTCCGAAAACACGTCTGACTAGTTGACGGCGAATACTCCGGACTGTTGCTCTCTTATCGTCATTGTCCGGGTTCAAACCCACACTACACACACACACGTCAGGTCAGTCCGAGTTCACTACCATTTCAGATCCATACTAACAGTCAATTCATATAGCGCACTGGAGGTGGTGTTTCATCTGTTGATAGTTAGAGTTTCTGCAAGACACAGTAACCAATTGCTGCAGGTTTCGTAGACCGTTCGAAAAGCTTCGATGGCGTTGTCCTTGTATTAGTATTATTATCGTACTGATTTTTATTTAATTAATAAGTAAAAAATCTTTATTTCCACCTTGATTATATTGCTTGTTTTCTGTAGCAGAAGCTCAACCTCTAATCATTCCAGAACATTTCTCACCAAAGGTTTCCTAGTAGGCACGATCAACAAGATGAATGAGAATGAGCTTCTCTTTATGAAGGCCAAATCTGACGTTTAACAAAGTGTATCAGTTTGTATGAGATTCATCAGTAGATTATCAGACTAAAACGATATTTATTTTAATTATATTGATATGCTATTTATCCTTTATGGAACTGTTTTTGTATTCCATGCCAGATGAAATTCGCACCGGTGTCTATCGGGGGCTATTCCATCCGGATCAGTTGGTCACCAGCATTGAGGATGCTTCCAATAATTATGCACGTGGTTTCTATAGTGTTGGACGTCGCGTAATAAACCGTGTTCTAGCACAAATCCGACGAGCTACTGAGGCATGCGACATGTTTCAGGGTTTCTTTGTCATCAATAGTTTTGGTGGCGGAACAGGTTCCGGCTTTACCTCATTAGCTTTGAACCACTTGGCTACAGATTACGCAAAACGATCGAAAATCCAAGTCGGTATCTACCCAGGACCCAGGTTGTCCACCGGAATAGTAGAACCGTACAATTCCGTGCTGACCTTTAACTCATCGATGGAACAATCGGAGCTAAGCATATTGATTGATAATGAATCCTTATACGACCTATGTGGCACAGGACTTGGCGTTCCTAGACCTACATATACGGATGTAAACAGGATTGTGGCAGTCATATTCAGTTGTATGACGGTTTCACTGCGTTTTGAATCACCTTTGAATGCAGATTTGACTCAGTTGGAAACAAATTTAGTTCCCTATCCGAAAATTCACTTCCCAATTGTTAGCCATGCCCCAATCACATCCACCGAACGCTCGGGTCATGAAGTGTTCAACACCAGTGATCTGACACGCCTATTGTTTGAACCCGGAAATCAAATGCTCAATGTGGACTTGTCTCAAGGTCGCATTATGAGTTGCTGTATCCAATATCGAGGAGACATCGCAGCGCAGGATGTTTCAAAAGCAGTGTTAGATTTAAAATGTCGTCGTATGTTGCAATTTGTTGATTGGTGCCCTACAGGATTCAAGCTGGGAATTGCCAGTCAGCCACCAACAATTCCGTCATATTCTGGAATGGCCAAGACCACACGATCGGCCACTCTTCTGATGAACACTTCGGCAGTCAATCAAGCCATCCAAAAGGTTGATTCCAAATTTGACATGCTCTTTCATAAACGCGCCTTTGTTCATTGGTATGTGTCTGAGGGAATGGAAGAAGGAGAATTCCCGGAGGCCAGAGAAGTCCTCCACGTATTAGAGCAAGATTACTTGGGCGTCACAGAGCCAACAAAACAAAATCAAACCAGCCCAGCCACAGTCCGAGTGAACACCCAAGATGGCTCGGAACAGCCGGATGATAACATCTCACAAAGTAATCATGCTGTTCGCTGGACCGATATAGCAGTTGATGAACCTTCCATACAGGCCGTACCTGAAGATGAAGATTCCCATTCCACCTCCAATTCTTCCACCTCCACAGCGATTTACAATTTAAAGGTTCCACAGACCAGAATAGGTTACCATAGCCGGTGATGACTTCACTGATCCAGCCTTAGTTCCTTTAAACTGGCTGTGATGCCTCGCTATTATTTGTCGTCACACTTTATGTTACTGACTAATTCGTCAGTAAGCAGAAATAGTTATTCATTTTTGGTTCTCTCAAACGCTGTATGTTTGTCTTGATTGTGTGGAGCAACAATAGTTCGAATGCTCCATGTACTTTGCGTATCCACAATTCTTTGGTGTGACTGCCGGCAACCTATACTTCTGCCTTCTTTAACACAACTTGGCAGTCAAGTAAAAGAAACAACTTCATGTTGAGTGAAATTCTATAGAAAAATTTCCTCCAATACATTTCGCAGTCATGAACATGCGGAAGTTTAGAATTGACTGGTCACATTAGTCTGGGCTAGCAACGATGAAACAGGTGGTATTAATAGGGGGTCTTGAAGGGGGGGGCATTTCGGTTGCTTATATGTTTGTCATCTTGCGACCGCTTTGTGTCATGAAGCCGACCCCGATGGAAATTGACAGTTTTATGGATTCGGCATAGGTCTAACGGTTGTGCTCTACAGGCTTTCATTTAGAAATCGAAAAAAATATTTAAATACCCCCAAGGAAACTATGAGGGAAAACTGGACAAATGGCTTACGAGAAGGTAGGCGACTGAAACGGAATTAAGACGATGGTTTCAAATCTGAATGTTATAGGTGCAGATTAACCTACAGTGGAACACACTTCGTTGAACGACTTCAGCTCTATACCCCACGATATCAACTCCCCATTTCGAAAACTACGCAAATCGGAAGCAATATCGGCAAAGTGTGCTCGATGTAACGGACGAATAACTTATATAGTGAGGGGGACGATAATATTATGCTATTCACAACACTGCTATTCAGTAGTGGGGCCATAACATAGATTTCGACATCGAAGTAGCCGCAGGAAAATCACAAGAAGAAACATCGGAGTGCATCATCGTATGAAATAGTTCTTCGTAGGTGAGGGAACGTGATGGAGTTGAGCATTATAGTCTGTGGCAAACGTAACAGTCTGGGCCCAGTACCTTACGCAGATGAGTGTTTCTGCTTGTTATCATGTTGAAACGCATAACCCATGTGTTGTTTTCCTGATTAAATAATCCTTGCGCCATCCGCGTTCTTGGCTCATAGTGTTTGTATCCATAGTACTTGAACTAGCCACGCAATTCTGTGGTGACCGCATGGTGTTGACCGATGCCAGAGATTGAACACAGACATCGGTTATCAATGACCTGAGGTCGGTTCAAATCTTGTGGTCTGAACAGCCAAGTTTCGTTGCAGTAAATTTGCATAACAATCACAATCACCTTATACGCCCGAACTTTATGTCTCAGAGCGATGTCCCTCTGTCGACAAAGATGTCATAGATAAACGAATATCGCCGTCAACCTTGTAGATATGAGGTTCCATTTCATCCTCAATAAATTCGACGCAGATGATGCAATATCCTGATCACGCGAACCGATCAACAACATCCAGAGGTTCAGTATATACACTTCGTTATACTTACAAAATCATAGCAATCGTGCAGGAGCAATATTTCACTTCAAGACTGCAGATCACATTCCGAAGTGTTTGACCGAGTGAAAAATAACGTCTGACCCTTTGTTGTGTTACTTTAAAATTGTCCGAAAACAATATCACCTAGCTGTCAACAGAACCAAGATCGGACATTATTCCATCAGCGAGAAGTTCCACACCGACGTTGTGTGAGTGCTGCAGACAGTCCTCCATTATTTCGCTTACGACAAGGTTAAACAAAATTTGTGAAAATGGACAAATTTTACATAAGCTCTCTTGGCGCCAAACGGGTCAGACAGTTCATCATAGACTCCGTATTTAATTTGAAGTATGGGAATAAAGTATTTACAGTATGTTTGTATCCATGTTCAGTACACCGCTGCGTTTGAGTGTCTGTAAATATGTAGAACGGTCAACGAAACCAAACGCATCATTATGGTCAAAGAAATCGGCAGTTGTTTACACTTCATACGCATGACACTGCTCCGAAATTATATGGAGAGTGGAAGTTTGATCAGCGCATCCTCGTCCAAGTCGGAGCACGACTTATTCTACCCTAATGTCTACACTCCGAGCTGCATTAACTCGATGAAATATACAATGAATTTCAAGACCCTAGTAATGGCTAGGGGATGAAGCTGATACATCCATGATTTTCACAATTGTTCCCGACTTCCTTAATGAATATAGCCACCATCATCGAGTGATACCAGCATAGAGGGATGCCATCCACCGTCTACACAAGTTTGAGCAACTGAGTCGTGACCACCATTAACACTTCACCACTCCTTTCGCAATGTAACGGCATGCGATCATGCAAACCAACAACCCTATTGCGTCTGGGATCCGAACTGAAATTTCACACCTCAGCTTTGAAAGGTGGTTCTAGTTCTGTCGACTAAGACACTATATTGCAATTTTGTGGTGGTAATACAGTAGAAGCAGAAGGCCAACTAAACTGAGCAATGAAATATTCTGCCCAGTGCCTTAACCATTTGGACCCATAATGGATGAATGTATTATCGGTCTCAGTGACTGCTCTAGACCAGTGGTATGGATAAACCCTAGGAATTTGCTGGTGTCACCTAAAAGCAAGGCGATTTACAATTCCTTAATTTTCTCTGTCATCCAAGCCTCATGATCAGTGATCAGACTTCGTTTAAGATTCTTGCGAACATGCCTCTTAGGGTCGTCATATGACCTGCCACTGAGAACGTTCCGTCAGATACACGACAACTCGAAGATATTCACTGCAATCCAATTTTTTTCAATCCACATATGGTTGTGCGACTTGTTGTAGTATCTGTCTCCTAGATAACTTGTGGATTCGATACTGCACTGGTTCTTTATATGATGTGAATTGCACAATTGTCCATGTGGTAGCTGGAGCTCAAAAATCAGTAGAATCAGCAATATACAAAACAGATACGTTCTTACCTAGACAATACCTGCTTCTTCTTAAATGGGGCCAAACTGAAGAAGCTTTCTGTAAACGAAATCTGCGATCAAGCACGAGTGGTGCCGAACCCGTAATGGTTGGCGGTATCCGTTTCGGATTAGCTTGTCACAATGACCAAATTCAAAGGATGCCTGCACTTTACCATCACCACAAGAGGCCTACACTGTACCACCTGTGGTTCCATTCACATATCACTTATCCAATACAAACCCGAAGGATTAAGACCAGCAGGTGTGTGAATGAGGCGTTTGAATCCAGCCGGCCAATTGTGGTATCTCTTTTATCCGGTTGCTCGCATTTGGCCAATCCGATATAGATGAAATTTGAAGCACTGAATTCCCTGTAACCACATCATCAGAGCAGAAAGAAGACATATACTGCGATATGTTAACATTTCATTTACTCTCATCACTCGCAAAAGTAAAACATGCCAGTTACATACATCATGTAGACATGGACAAAAAGGGACTAGACAAGTTTACCAACACACCAGTTGTTATAAAGTCATGACCATGGTAATCGGATAAGTTGCCTCAACAACTTTTGTGCACATAGTTTCAGGCGGTAAATTCGGATGACCATCGCTTCGCAGAAAGCTAGTAACTTTGGGTTTCGATTGCGCAACAATGTCTTGAATGAGTTTAATGGATCACCTTGGTGACATTTTGTTATGAAGTGTTAAGCAATTGATGACGCTGGATTTCGAGCCGTCAGTGCATCAATTTGAGGCTGGTGTGTCATCTCTTGTTTCAACCACTTCGGGATGTGTTCGGCGACTGACTGTGATAGTTGTTGATCTGTTCTGTTTATGTAAACGTCACTGCAACTGCAAGTGAACTGGTACACGAAATGGGAGACAGAAAAGTTTGGCAAACTACTTTCGTGATTGCGAAGAACTGGTCCTCTGGTGGTTTGAAATATGCGCAACTGCGCAGCCGCATATACTCTAGCCAGAGCAGAATTTAATTTGTGTTTTATGTCGTTGGCTAGATGATCACCTCTGAATGGCAAGGATAGGAATACATCCTTTCTTGAGCCGTCAGCTTGGGCTCAGTGCTCTTCTTCACCGTATTATGTGTCTCAATGAATTTGTCAGGGTATCCATTTGCTAGTAATGTTTGGCTCAGCAATTCCTGTTCAGTTTTCAGAGTACTCGGGGTACAAATACGCCTGGCTGTATGAAACAATGTTCTAACCAAACCCCGTTTGTATGTTTGTCCTAATCTATATGACGCGTATAACTGACATGTTTTAAGTTTGAGACTGATGAGAGTAAATGAAATGTTAACATAACGCAGTATGTGTCTTCTTTCTGCTCTGATGAAATAGACCAACCTGCATAGACCAAAATCCTAGTCAGCATAGCCTGCCGGATCAAAACAGCACATAAGCCTAATGATCATACCAGGGTAGCAGAAAGTACCAGGTGAGGTCACAATAAATCAAATATGCTCATACCTACTCAGCGTCGAACTGTCTCGAAGGCTCAGTGGCATTGATCCTGATAGTAGTCTGTGAAGTGGTAAGCAAATAGAGTTAGAAGAAAAACTTTTCCAAAAGCAACAAAGAAAGATCAAGCAAATAACAGCCAGCACACATGGGCTGATGGCTCATCAGTGATTACGACGAACTGCTAGGTCCGTTTTCATCTAATAATGTGGTGTATTCGTTGACCTCGCGGATGGAACTTATTAGTTTTGCACAGCTGAGTTGACAAAGATTTCTTAGCCACAGTCAAATCATCATGTGACCTACTTTCCGTTCCCCCGACCATCAGAATCCTTAATGAACAAATTGCAATGAGGCAGGGGCTTTAACAGCATGAGGAATATGTGACACATTCAGCGTAGATTGTATTTTCGTTGCCTGGATTATCAGTCGTTAGATTGTATATTTCTCAACTACATACCGATAGACTGTTACGCTGTTCGCACAATCAGCCCAGTGAGTACAGGCTGTGCAGTGAAGATAACGGTGATATAATACTGAGAGTATATATTCCTCCTCAATATGAATCAATCAGATCTCCGATCTGTATAAGGAAACTGAGCGCAAACAGGCACTGGATGTTCACTCTTTAATCGACAACCGGGCGTGTTTGGGACGCCAAAAATAATAAAGATTACTTAACTCAGTTTGTGCCTTCATCCTCTTCACGGATAGATCTTCAGCAGCATTACAACCAAATGCGATAACACCACCTAAGCAGATGAAGTGATCAACAGTATCAAACAGTTCATCTGCGGTATAAAAAGAAAGATGATGAAATCAGAGTCAATCCAAGTTTACAAACTGTATACCATACAGCTCAGTCATATCCCTTAACCGGTTCAGCATAGTCAGCATTATTTCTGCAGAAGACTAACGCATTATGTTGTTGTCCACCCACTCAAATCGGTAAGTTTTCCACTCAACAGAAACTCTAATACAGTATTCTCAAAGCTTTAAATAGTTCTTCCTCCATCACATGGTAAAAGAGGACAGGAGTTCAGATTCACCTATCAAACGAGATGGTTTCTCACAAGCACATACTCTACATGGTGGAGTTAAACAATCGACCCCACAAATTGACATCAGTGCAAGGAGATGCCTATCATGAAATGTTATAGTTCGTTCACATATCAGCAACATGCATACCATCTACAAATTTTAATTGGCTCAAGAACAGTTACGGATCAAGCAGAGATAAGTTGACGAAAAAATGACACAATCGATGTCACAATAAATTAATCTGCTGCAGCAAAAACTTTCGGACGCACGTTATAAGCTGGTAGATTTTAAAACATTGCTTTGCTGAACGATTGTAACTTAGTGTTTTACGGTATATCAACGTTCCGAACAAGTTGACAATGTTGATCATATGACCACTTGTCAATAAGTGTGTAACAGCCAGCGAAGTAGAGGTTCGCTGAGAAGGAGATCACAGTTTAGTTGTTTTGCCTCATAATTCGAACCAACCGTTATAAATACCGATTCGTGCTATCGATATTTATGTCACCACAACTGAAAGTGGGCTGATACACGAAATGAAGGCTCTCCAAGACTGAAACACCTGTTGAACAAGCTTTGATGGTTATAGTGTAATTTTTCACTATATTACAAGTCACTTTGTAATAATGATACCTACAAAAGGGCTTGCAATTCCAATTAGCCCAAATGCATCCACAATCTAGCCTCGGATTACTAATCTGTTCTCTCAAATTCAAACAGTACAACATCCATTCCTCCACAACAGTTGTTTGAAGCATTCAACATTTTATATTCAGGGTCCCTTTGAACCAGTAATTACTTTTGAGTCTTCTAACGCTTGATAGCTTGCAATAAATTGTGGTCATAATTTCACGGGACCTAACTTACTACCACAAAATAAGCAGTAACTAGTGGATATCAAATAGATCCAAGTGGAAACAGCTAGTTATTCCAATCGGCTACTACATGTGCTCTTTTTTTCACGGCTTTGGGTTAAAGCATTCCATTTGTTGGTGTCCCATATTTTCGGTTAAGTGCACTTGATTTCAGATCTCACTTCCAAATGGTCAACAGATTATATTCCGTTACTCCAAAAGTATGCCGTTCACACGATTATGTTTACAAATTCGGAATTCAGCCTCGGGGACTACTACCCACTGGTGTCAGGGTCAGTGACGTGCATTGATTGCTATAGTAGAAGTCGGCGAGCAAGACATGTCTCACCTGATGTGCTGTAGCCCACCTTTTCAATGAGCTTCTGTCATGATGCTCAAGGGAAATTCATCTAGTATCACACGATCCGTAACGGAACGTACATCTCTGCATATGTTTGAGTGGCAGTTTTCGATGGTGTGAAGTTCGGATGTGAATATGTGAATATATAACTTAACAACAAGCCCCTATACAGGACTGATTGATTCCATTTGACGTGGTGATCAGCAGGAATTCTGTTGTCTCGTTCTGCATTACAAATTTCGTCCAAATAGTCAAAGAGGTAATCCCCTATTTATGTGTACTTCGGGTTGATAGAAAGTTTTCCACTTTCCGATACACGGTGTCATATAAAGTGTAGTGGATTTACTGATAGGTTCCTCAGTGGTTATCATATGCAGGAAGTGTTCGCTTTTCAATAAGCCGCACCTCGCTACCTTGATATTCAGATAAGTATACTAAGCGTCCACGACAGTAGACTTACAGTGTTCAGCATTAAGTTCTGACGAAGTAACGAGTCCATTTCGTTGCGCATGTAAATTTTCCAATTGAACTTCCGTGTCTAAGCGGTTACATTTAGACGTCGGATGAAATAACTGTGGGCCTGTGACAAAGTTGCAACTCAACCAGGATAAGTTAATCATGAAGCCTGACAAAGGAGTGGGAATAATTTTACTTGACAAAACTGATTACCTAATCAAAATGTCGTCGATTCTGTCAGATAGCTCAAAGTTTCGGGAAACGGAAAAAGATAAAGATAGAACGACAGCAATAGAGAAAAGCTCATCCAAGTTACTGCGTCAAATGAAACAAACAGACTTTATCGATGCTTCAACTTTCGAGCGTATCAGACTTACGGGAACCGTCATTCCACGTTTGTAGGGTCTTCCCAAAGTTCACAAAGACAGAGTGCCATTAAGATTGAGCCTAGATATATACAATTCGCCATATCATGCTTTACCAAAATGGCTGGTGGAGATATTAGAACCGATCAAATCACGACTAACTCCTTTTAGCCTACAAGACATTTTCGACTTTGTAGACTCAATCGATCCAGTAAATATCAGGAATGACAACATACTGTCCTTGGATGTGATTTCTGTGTTCAATAATGTCCCTTTGCAAGAAACTGACTATCTGTGCACCTATATCGAGAACAATCAGATTGATGTCGGAATTTCAGTGGAAAAATTGAAAGAACTATTGTTCTGTTGCACCTATAATGTTCAATTTAAATTTGATGGAGAGTTATACAGGCAGAAAGAGGGAGTAGCAATGGGTTCACCTCTAGGTGCGCCAATCACGGATATATTTATGGCCAAACCGGAAGCCACTAAACTCAGTCATATCGTAGCTAAGTGTAAGCTCTACAAGCGCTAAGTGGATTACACTTTTCACCTTCTTCCAAACGATGATGATCCCCAGGTCATATCAGATGAGTTCAGCAAAGCACACCCGAACATAAAGTTCACCATCGAGTTAGAACATCACCACAGACTCTCATTCCTATGTGTCGTGTTGCTTCGTCAATCAGAGAGAACAATTCAAAGATAAATTCATAGTAAAGGAAGTGGACAGGTCAATGCATATATTTTCAAAGTTTTGTCTCATTGAAGGACAAAATAAGTTTGGTACTTTGTCTTTTGAACAGTGCGCAAAAAATCTGTACACTGGACACTCTCCAGGAGGAAGTAAGACATATTCCCTCCGGTACGAAACTTGAACTCGTCCAGACAGCGGAGAAAAAGCCAGTTTTCATTTGTCTCTCCTATACAGGTGAGGTTAGTGGTGGAATAATTAGCCGTAGACTTTCAAAGGTGGTCGATGGTGCCTACTCTGCAGCGAGACTTATCATGTCGTTCGACACTTACCCGGTAATGATGTCACGCCTTAAGCTTAGTTTGTCCAAGTTCTCTTCGTCTTTCTGTATCTAATCTCTCACCTGTTGTTGTCAAGCCGGTTAAGTTGGGAGGACCACAAGGCGACTGTCGGAGAGGATTCGGGGACACCTACCGAAATTGCTTCGCAACGATTCAAGAAAGCTTAGTTCCGGTGCGACTAGCTCCCACTTACTTGTCACTGGTCACCAAATTGAACCGGACGAAACGTTTCCAGTCATTGGCAAGGTTCGTCAATCCTGCTCCAAAGCTGCCAGATTGCGATTGTTATCAACGGCCGAAGCTATTGCTATCAGACGCCACAACCCCTGCCTATGTGCCCAAATACGATTAGTACAAACCCTCCACTTCCCCTGGCCAATCATTCCACATACACTTGAAACCCGAGCAAACGTGAACCACTCGACACTCATGAACACATGTGTCATGAAAAGTATGTGTACCACTCTAACACATTCGTCCACCTTCCCACCCTCCCCGAGTAGACTGTGATCCGTACCACTACTGTGATTTCTTTTGATGACCTATTTGACATGTTATAATTTTCATATATAACTCGCACTTACCTTATGTAATTGTAATAGCCTGGTGAGAATGGCCGAAAACAGCTGTTTGCAAAATTTACTTCATATTGAGGTATTTCCTTTATTATCGAAAAACTTAGGTAGCTTGTAAACTTTCGCAGAATTACGCGAGACACTGGATGTCAAACACTAAACCGTGTGGTCAGCAAATAATATCCATAATAGAAGATGGTTGTTTGTATTCCAGCCATCACGCATTTCCGTGCAAGTAGATTACTTTGATCCTTTGTTAGCCAAACACAGATGAACAACAGAAAAACGCATCGGATGTATATTCAAATTCTTTTCCGTAAGCACGGTACATATCAGGATGGCACGCTTCATGGAGACGGACTACCTTTGGTACACATTCTATCGGCTTGTCGCCGGACGCGGTTCTAGAGTGAGAAGCTACGCGACAATGGATTAGACCTTTGAAGACCTGACCTAAATGAAAGACAATCTCAGTTCATATGATCAAATCATGATAAAGTGCTACCTTACAGAGATCAAAGCGGGTGTTCTGTCCACCTTACGGTAATCATCGTGGTGGTGCTGTTTTGACCGCAAAAGACGCATGGTGTACAAATTCGTTTGTTACAGGAACTCCCGTACAGGTCATGTTAAACATGGGACCGCAGACGTTTACACTCATTTGCAAGGCTGACGTGCATTCACACACATTGGGTAGCAGTACGTTGTCATTCGCCTTGGTGGCGCTTCTCCGATAGCACGTACACACTATTCCGATAGTCGCTTCTGGTCCGTCGTATTCCTGGCGTTGGTGCTTGCCCATTTGTACCTGAACGTCGCTTGTGAGTAGTTTACTACTCACAAACGAGAGCACCTGTTATACAAAAGTGAATGGGAACGTCTGACGCTCTTGGTGAGATAGAAAGTTCGACTTATCCTAGATATTCGGCTTATAGATGATGAAGTTCCGCGTGCTACAATGTTAGGGCCAAAAAGACCAACTAGCAGTCGGTCATCGATTCCTAATCTAGGTCAACCGGATGAATTTCAAACTTTTGGCCTAAACCAAACTGTAACGAACGCAAAATATACGGAGCCAAAGAAGCCACTTATAGTATGTCGCTTGAGCACCTACCAACCCAATTTATAGTGTCTCTAAGGGTCCCATAAAAGTTATGGCTAATAAGAAAAACACTGCCCCTATGCGTTGAATATTTTACCAACCAACGTTCAGTCTCCTTTCTCCCTTGACTAAGCAGAAAATACAAATTTCTACAAGCTGTTTGAACACTGATACTCTGAAACAGATAGATCAACAGGCTGTTCGTACACCGATGTTAGACTGGGTGATTGTCGACGGGTATTGTGTTTCACACATTAGAATCTAGGACAGTAGTCAACACACCGAAATGACAACACCCACTCAGTCCACGCTATGCTGGTTGCACACATCAGATGATTCCACAACTGTCACTACCACTCGGGCTTGAGTAGATATAAACCTATTATGCAGTGAGATGGTGTGGGCTATAGATAAATAACTACAGCCTAACACTAACAATATATAACAAAAATAGGGTACACAGTTGAGTAGTAAGGTGTACAATGCGAATAGGCGTAAACGAGGAAATGACTGAAAAATAGACAAGCCAAGAGACTCACGCGCAATACAAAATAATGTCCCGCTTGATAAATGTGGATAACAATATCCAGGTGTGCGTTGTGTGTCGGCAGTGTTGCAGAGACAGGATCCCGTGGACAAGATGTGGGGATGTACACTGGTAGTGCAACTCACGTCCTCGTGTCCGTCGCCTTTGCGCGTTGCTAACATGTGCCTCAGAATCTGTTATGTATCTCCGAGTTTAGTCGCCTTCATGTGTGGGCGTCACATGCTCGTAGGTTTAGGCGCGTGAAGTTTGCTCACTCGATGCGCGCGTGTGTGAGTACATATGAGCTTGGCACTCGCATTATTGAGAGAAATGTGTTTACTGCCTTTCGGGTGATTGAAGGTGAGGAAACGCCTAGCAGAGCCTAAACGTGCAGAGTGGACCGGGACTGCCGATTCACGCGCTGGTCTGTGGAGCGCGTGATGTGTGTCAGTGACCTTGAGAATAGGCCAGGGAAATGCGAGTGAACGAGACAGTTAACATGTATGGTCTCCTGACCAGATGTGGGACGGATGGATGGCTAGGGTAAGCCGTCCGGTTTAGCACAAGGTACTGAGCCGTCACACTAGGCCCCACCAACACTTTTCGGCCTTCAATAAAAGTAAGATAAAGTACGATCCATCTGTGCCTGTTAACACTACAGCAGACGGTCAGTGAGTTGTACACGTCTTCCTGATCTCGTGATAATTACAGTGGTTTCCTCGTGTTCTTTCCTATTCTGCTGTATTGATGTGCTCATGTGATTCGGGTTGTTGTTGCGCCATACAGATGTTTGGTGATGTTGAAATAAGTCATTACAGACCTCAGCACGATGGCAGAGGGCGCATTGGTTGGTTCACATATTCAATAAGGAAATCTGGAGAATTTGCGAAAGTCATGGACGGATCACACTCACCTCCAGCCATTATTAGGGTCTTGAAATCTATTATACTTCATCCAGTCAATGCAGCTTGGAGTGCAGACATTAGGTAGAAAAAGTCGTGTTTCGGTCTAGACGAGGATGCACTGATAACATCCTCACTCTTCATACAGTTCCGGGGCAGTATCACGTGAATGGTGGGTCAATATCCGCCGATTTATTTGATCCTAAAGATGCGTTCAATTCCGTTGTTTGATCTACATATTTAGCGTCACTCAAACACAGAAGTGTGCAGAACATGAATTTAAACTTACTGTCAACGTTTTATTTCCATACTTTAGATTATTTTCAAAGTTTTTGGTGAACAGTCTGACCCGTTCGGTGCCAAGAGGGCGTACAAAAATTCTGTATAGTCTCACCAATTGTTTTACTTTGTCGTAAGCGAAATAATGGAAGACTGTCTGCAGCACTCACACGACGCCTTGATGGACTACTATCCTATCTTGGTTATGCTGACAGTTACGTGATGTTTTCGGACAATTTTAAAGTAACACAACAAAGGGTCAGGCATTATTTTACGCTCGAAAAAATACTTTGGAATGTGGTCTGCAGTCTTGAAGTGAAATATTGCTCCTGCACGATTGCTATGATTTTGCAGGTATAACGAAGTGTACATACTGAACCTCTGGATGTTGTTGATCGGTTCGTGTGATCAGGATATTGCATCATCTGCGTCGAATTTATTGAGGATGAAATGGAACCTCATATCTGCAAGGTTGATGGCGATATTCGTTTATCTATGACATCTTTGTCGACAGATGGACATCGCTCTGAGCCATAAAGTTCGGGCGTATAAGGCGATTGTGATTGCTACCCAAATTTACTGCAACGAAACTTGGCTGTTCAGACCACAAGATTTGAACCGACCTCAGGTCATTGATAACCGATGTCTGTGTTCAATCTCTGGCATCGGTCAACACCATGCGGTCACCACAGAATTGCGTGGCTAGTTCAAGTACTATGGATACAAGTTAGTCCTTCGTTACACCGAAAACGCCTTGCTGATGTTACTTCCGATTTGAGTAATTTGCGAGATGGAGAGTTGCTGACGTGATGTAGATAACTAAAGTCGTGCACCGAGGTGTGTTCCATTGTAGATTGAGTTCATCTCTTGGTCTGAGTTGTTTGCGACTCACAGCATGTGTGTCGTTGGATATTTAATATGAGATGGTAGCCAACCGGACTCATTGGCGTGAGTGTTATTATTATTATTATTGTCGTTGTTGTTGTTGGTGGTAGTGATGTTTGACTGAATTCTGTGTGAACTGAGTGCACACAATGGTGTGAAGCGATGAAAGCCACGAAGAATGTGGTTTGCCGATAATGCCATTACTTTTATTTACAGCTTGGTTTTTTCTTGCACTTTGATGTTTAATGCTTGATTATACAAATAGTTTAATTCGATTGTTAGATTTCTCCCCTTTTTTGCTGGTTCGTATTGTCTAGGACTTGTGTTATTCTTCATGGTTGTTTAACAGTTGAACATCAACGCGAGTCAGCGATGTATCACCGTCATTTGATATTGATATTTGGATCAGACTTTTTACCTGCATATCGATCTATTTTGGTGACATGTGACGTTTCATCTAGAGGAATTACAAAACAAACAAAAGCGGAACGATAAAGGACGACATTTATAGAAAGTGGTTCAAGAATTAGGGAATGTTGTGCTCACGGAAAATTGTATGTTGCTAATAGTCTTTACAGAAAGTTCGTGGTAAACTTGAGAGGATTGCCCTCATAAAAATGAGCAGAATAAAACTTCATGCAAGCATCCGACAGTTAAAAAAACGGAATACAAACGAGTGAACCCAGGATACAGGAACTGTTAAAGAAGTGTTATTTCTAATCGTTACACTTCCATTAATGGCTGATGCACAGTACCACCATCCATACGATTATTTCGAAAAATTCACCGAATCACTCTTTCATATGAACTATACCCATTCTCTTACTTCATTACATAGGCCTGTTAGTTTGATATCAAATTTCATTGTGTGCAACACTCCATGAATAACTGACTACCCTTATTTTTTCTCACCGCCAGAATGTATCACTCGTATTCCTGGTCGCTTGGCGTGTAATCCGATTTTATCTGTCGTCCAATTTAAACTAATGTTCCTATCCCTTTAGTGTTCATACAAATTATTGTTACTGAAGGATCAACATGTTATTATCGGGCGTTGCAAACCTATGAGAAACTCTTTTCCATGACAAAGGATATAATCATTCCATTATAGAAACACTTCTACATCAGGTGGAATCTTCTGCTTACTCTTTACCCGCCAAGACATTTCTCCGGTATAAAGGTGGGAATTCAATCCTCTTTGTATTAACACTGTTCATGACGAAGATGTCTGCAGCGACAAGCCGTGGATGAGAACATGACGTCTGGGGTTCAGCCAAGTGTACTCGGACCTCCGCATTGCCTCTTGTCAGTCGATGAGCTGATAAACTTGGCGATTTGCTTGTTCTACTTAGCGACTGGTTTCACTTTTCCTACGCTATTTCGTGTCACCTTTAGAATCTCCTTTGCCTTACCCATGAAATGCAGCTGCAAGAGTGCCAGATCAACCTGGTCTGTCTTAAATTTTGCCATCTATGATAAGCTCTAGATATCTCCCAAAGAACTCCGGAAGTCCCCCAAATAAAAACAATTGGATCACCGAAACTTCACCCTAAATTCTGGCCATAAAACCAGACTCAGCAAAGGAAAAACGCAAGTAAGGAAATGGGCAGTAATCCGGTGGACAGAAACGGATAGGCCATGCGCTAATGATATAAAATGCATTAGCACGCATTTCCGTATGACTACACCCAGAAAGAAATGGCGTCGATAACAAAACACAAAAAATCACGAACTCCTTGATTACTAACCAGAGATTCATCCAGCTTTCCTTTCGTATCAAAATTCGGGAGTATCTGAGTTTATCTACTCGACTGCTTACCGTATGACATGTTACGGATACCCATTTTTGATTATATAGAAGAACAAATTTTACAGAGTTTGAGAACCAATCAGAACCCATGTCTATCAGACTACAAAATAACGAGTATGTAAATTTGCCTCATCTTTCCAACATCCTCAACATCATCATGCAGCCAGAAATATCACATCACTAAAATTTACTAAGACTTTGAAACTTCGACAATCCATTGTTTCTGTTTGTCTTCTCAATATGTACGGTTAGTTTACCACCTCAATTTCCTAATCAATTTGATTTGCACCGGTAACTAATATACGAGAATGTGACTCATTCAGTTCGTCGTAGGCAAAGTTGCGTGTGTCATTTTGCAACAACCTGTGTGTTTCACGTGATAACTTTTTCGAATATCATCCTGACTGTTATTAACTGGTTACGACATTTGTTCGCTCGATTCGGCTTACCGAAGGCGATATTTTCTGGGATTTACATGATTGATACAACCCAATAAGCAATTGGTGCAGGCTCTGAGACGATTAACATTGACACTCATACAGTCGACACTTAAATGGTGATCACTAGTTGATAATCAATCGGGTGCACTCTAGACGTGCGGATTAAACAAGCTGTTGTAACATACAAGCCGGGCTTGTTTTTATACTGTGACTGTTCGTTACACATATGAACCAAGTTTGGAAAACATGAAGACACCAGGGGACAGCGTTCTTCCGAAGTAGGCGTTCCAGCAGTAGTCCTGTAAAAGGAAACAACGTGGACAAGCATGATCCAAAGGCCCAATAAGCCATACACACGACATACACAAACAAAAACCAAAATGGTGTTAACAACACAACAACACGCCCCTTAACGCACTTCAAATTCAATTTGTGCAAACGTTGCCAGTTTCGACTGCTCCTTGCATTACCACAATTGGACACCTATTTTAGACTTCGCTCGACCCAACAAAATTGTTGAATCGGATCCAGTTTTGGAATGCCACTAGGTTTAGGTTTGTGTACGTGTTCTTTTGGATGCTGTGCGACCACGTTCATGTTCCAAGTTGTTTTCAACAGTGATTTAGTTATTCTCTAAACCAGGTTTGTCTAGCTGATACATTTGTAAAAATAAAACAGGAACTAGATGTTTATCGTTCCAAGTCGCATTGTATCCCTGTAAAAAATACAAGGTGCGTTTGTGTTAGTTCGTTTATGGTTTATGTGAAATGCAAATATATAGGCTTTAACTAGTCAACAGGAAGCCTTAACTGTGGCGAACAAAGCGGACGAATTAGGCCCAAACTCTTATGAAAGACAAATATCATCCTATATTGTTTTAATTTTATTACCGAAATAACTCCACCAATGCACGGGTGACATTATAAGTGACCCTGGATGAATGGGTGAATAAATCCAAATTTAGAAGTGACCCAATTGTAACAAACCTGGGCGACAAAGACAGCATTCCAAGACGCGACAAGCACTCTACGACCTGATCAACGAAGTCACACATGGAGCTCGAAAATCTGACTTTTGAGCCCAGTCCCCCACCTATCTCGCTGCCAACTGATTAGCAGTCTGTTTCGTGAACTTCATGCCTACCCCCTAATCATTGCCTACACATTCGTACACCTGTCGTACTGTTCTTATGATGTACGAACCTGGGCTGTCATTTTGTCAACGGTAACACTGTGTGAACTCTATTGGGTTATTCCCCAACAATCACTGTCCTTAGTCGCATCTGTGCTCCTTGTGTAATAGTCATATGCACTTGCTACCGTCCCTGATGACTGTGTTGACTTGGTTTTGTATTATTATTGTTACCTACTCTGGACTCAGGAGAAACTAAAGATTTCCTTTGGTTGCCTATTAATCTACTTTTCTGGAAGAAACTTCTGGTCTGGCGGAACCTCGTTCCAAGCTGTACAGATTGACACTGTGGACTGTGATTCTCCCTAGTTCATGTAAAGAAGAGATGGTCATGTCTAATTTCAACGTTGGTGATGAACACTCCCTTGCTGAAAGCCGGCCAGTCAGCGATACTAGCATTTTATGCGCGAAACTGGAGCGATTTGTAAGACGTACTATCCTTGAAAGGAAAGGGATCTGTTTTCTTCTACCCAGCATGGTTTTCCTGCTGGCCGGTTATCAGTAACCAATAAGCTCTTCCTCGCGGATAATCTGACAGGGGTCAAAGATGATAGTCACATCTCGGATGCTATTTTCTTAGGTTTCACCCAGGCCTTTGACCTTGTCCCACCTGGTCATCTCAAGCGCATTCTGGAGGTATGTGACATCCAAGGAGAGATTTCTGGTTGTTGTGCTTCCTTTACTGAAAACGGAACTTTTAGAGCCAAGACTTAACCAAACGTTCTCATTTTCTTCCTTGAAGTCCGTAGGCTTCTTTCAAGAATTTGAGTCCGGCGCTCTATTATTTATACTTTAAATGATTTACTGGGACACTAATCCCAACAGTACTCTTCTTCAGGCTAGTGATCTCAGTACATAGCCGGTTGATACTGACGCGATTAAACGCAGGTCAAACGATTGCAATCTCCCTCGTAATGATAGTAGTTGTGCATACAAGTCACTCGGGTTGGGACCCTTGTATGACCTTCGTGATTTACAGTGCGTGAAACGCAGCTCCGCCCACAAACCCTCGTTAGACCGCAAGTCTCTTCTTACGGAGCTATCAGTCATTGGGATGGTCGTTAGTTGCCCTTCTTTGACCCGTTTTGAGACAATCAGGTCCCCACTTATTTAAAACTGTATACTTGGTACTTGATTTAGTCTCCAAAAGCAATGCCACACCCTGTTTACAATGATCACTTTCAGATCAACCCTCAACATCGGACCCCAAATTCAAAAAATCGCCTGGATCCGGGAGATTTGAGCCTCCAACCTAGAAACGGTATACTACTCGCTGAACTCAGTACAGTGACAATACATTTGGTTCTACGATTCACCTTCGTTTTGTTGTTTCGTGGTCGTTGAAATCGAACACAACAGTCAACATTTATCTGGAATGTATTACAGTAAACGTTAGAAAGTCTTGCTGACAGACAGCAAAGATATGATGTTCATACAGATTAAAGTTCACCAAATTAAATGTAGCCTAAAAATACAAACTTGGATGTGGAATATCTCCGATTAGCAGAAGTGAACAATAGGTTGACACTGTGGTAATCTTCAAGCAGCTTGAAAGCAAACACTCAGAAGAAACCAGAGTGGTCGGTCAGGAATTATCATTCGATGACGCAACACGTGAATGGCTAAATAAAAATTTTCTATGCTTCATCCCTAACTCGAAACAAATGCTTGTTACAGTGTGCCCAGGCAATTGTAATCAGGCTTCCGAATTCCCATTTTTTGTGTATTCGAACGGAAGTCTTGCGGTAGCAACTGTGGAAGTATTAACATTGGCACGTTAGTGTATTTTTCATTGTTTCAAACTATTTACGCTTAATTCGTGTTCCCAAAACACCAATAGAGAGATACGGCGACGTCTGCCCTAATATGACTCATGCTGTGTAGATCTGCTGTCTGCTCCGTTTACATTTTACTTCACTCAGTCATGGTTGATTCATAAGTTCACTAGCGTCCAGCAACGCTCCAGAAGGAGTTGAATGACCGATTTCAGCCTGTAAGTAGAGGGAGTGCAACAGCAAATGTAAGTACTTTTCCTATCTTCGTACAACCTCCATGACTGCGATTCCCAGGCAAAAGGCACCACATCAATGTCATAATTAGCCACTGGAGCCAAGGGCTTGCGAATCTAGACCAACAGCTTTATTGTTTGTTATGCACCAGTCATTCCTGAAGGTGGAATGGGGCGAGAGTACAAACGTAGATACCATTTGAAAGTAGAAGAGTTTCATTGGAGACTATGATCATTAATTATAGATGTTGGACGAAAAAGTGCGTATAAAATAGTCCTTTACTCAGTTATCAAATAATTCAAGCGCAGTTACTTATCTGTAGCCCACACCACTTCACTATGTAAACACCTCAAGACGTAAATTAACAGTTTTATAAGGTTCTCTAGCAGCCCCTCTGCCACTTCCAATTTTGTACTGAGCATTGTCCTAAAATTCATCTAATGAAGCGCATTTCAGAGATATTTGGGGAATGTTACGTACGTTAAAAGTCTTGTTAAAAGCATGGATCGAATGTTTATCAAGTGACGTGTACAAGTGGTCTCATGTTATGCAATACAATCCGACGACATGAAGGATGGGTAGAGTGGGTTAGGAACCGGTCGTCGACGAGCGATTAAGTCGGAAGTGCGTGTGCACCTTCAGTAAGTTTACAGAAGCACATGGCGTCTAAACAAACAAGCTGCATACGCCATTCTAAATTCTTAAGCACAACATACAACTGTAATTTCTAGAATTATCTTACGCACTGCCAAACCAGATGAGCTCCCGAGAAATTTACATTGAATTTTGTGCGAACAGCCAAAATAAACCACTTTTTATTTCGGCTGACAGTATTTAACACTGTTACTAGAAATAATTCCCTGTATATTAACTGGCAGATAACTTCTACTGGTGTGGCTCAGTTCTGTTCCACGTAATTATCTGTCTATTCCAAAATTTGCTAATCATTCAAGTATACTCCCCTCATTTATCACGATCTCTGAAGTCAATTCTCTGGACACCTTTAAGTGATAATTTAACGTGGAGTTTAAAGAAAGCTTATCGTGTGAATCATATCAAACGTCTCAAGGTCACCCAGATGCATTGATTGACTACATTATGTGACTAGACATAAAGGTACATAATGTCCGGGACCTTGAAACGTGATCGAACATCAATTCAGAATCACACGACAACCACAGGTAATAAGAAACTAATCAGAAAACAGAGTAGCCTAGGAAAAGGTATGGAACGATAACAACAAAGGGAAGAAATTTTTAAAGCTACATCACTTCGTTATGGTGCTTTGTAAAAGATGGCAACCCTTTCAGGAAAAACCGAGCGGATCACCAACATATGTTGTGATCCAAGAACGCGGATGGCACAAGAGTTGCTTATTCGACAAACACATCGGTTAAGCATTTAAACAATACCAGAAAGAAAACCACTAATTTGCACGCGGTGTTCGGCCCCAGACCGTCTCGGCTGCCACAGATGTTAATGCTCAGTTCCTTTAAGTTGCAGGGACCATTTTGGACGATGCTGCACTCTGATGCTTTTTCCTGCGTTTTTCCTGTGACTTGTACGATGTCAAAATACATGCTCTGGTAGTACTACTGAATAGCGCGAGGTATGAGTAGCATAATACGATCGCTCATCTTCACTGCACACAGGAAGACCGTTCATGGTGCAAACCACACTTGATTCTTCTTGGGGTTTTGTAAAGTATTGAAACAACCTAGTGACATTTTCCAACTATAGTCCTCTTCTCTATATCACCCTTCGTAACTTGGTTCTAAGTCCGGAAAAGAACAGTGTCTACAATGTTGTTTTGCTAGCCTAAAGTTTCAGATCTCGTACACTCGTACCTATACCTGGCTGGTCATTTACATCCACGCCTGTTTTATAATTCTGTTTGTTGTACAACAACCACTGGGTGCAATCGTGTTATTTTGAACCTAGACGCATAATCCATCATCGCTGTACGAGAGCTGTGTGACTACCACTAAAGTTTATAGGCGAAAGTTACTCAGTAAAACACTTTATTTTGAATAGCACGTTTAGCCCTGAGGTATTGAGAACCATCCGGAAAAGACCGCAGTAATAATTCTCACCGTACGTATGTGATGATGGTTCTCGCAACACAAGGTCCTGATGTACATTAGGTCATGCTCATATCGCTCAGAATCCATGGGATTAAAATTTCCACTCCAGTAAAAAACATTCCAGTCAAGGACGCGCGGTATGGGTGAAACTTCCGTTGAATCTATCCGAAGTCCAGATCATTGCGTGATAACAATACACACTCAAGGTGATCGAGAACGTTTCGATTTTTTCTTTTCCTTGGTGGTTCTAATGAGTTGTCTTTTTTAATACGAGAAACAAGGTTCCAATAATGATAGACACCCTGCGAGGTATGGAATGGTGTTTTTGGTGGAAGTTTTCCTTAATGAAGTGGGAAGTTTAATCCCATGGATTCGGACTGATGTCAACGTAACTGAGTGCACATCGATGTGCACCGGTATATCGGTTACAAGACCTGATGGCAACCTTGAAATCATTGTCTATCCCAAACTGATTATATATATATATATATATATCGACTGAATCAAAAATTTCGGCGCCTCAAATCTGCCCAAGAAACAAAACACCGAACCTGTATACAGTCTATCAGACCATCAGTTGACACTCAACGAAAAGGCCTTTTTGTTAAAAGGTCTGAAATTCAATTATGCAGACGCATCCACGACAGATTT
>LUCH01001016.1:88662-105558 GCA_013368495.1 Paragonimus heterotremus
ATGATGATGATGATGATGATGATGATGATTATGATAGTCGCCGAACAGACATTACCGGTTAAGATTCTTTAAAGTAGCAGACAGTGTTTCCAATCCTGAGTGCTCTAACCTTTTGATCTTTCAAACAGACATACACGTGACTTAAATACAGACAAGTCGAAACTTTACTTGTTTCATGCCCTACTGATAAGTTATTCCATGACCTGACTTTTCGAAGCTATCGCCGGTCTCCCAAATCAGGCGGGATTTGACCAACAGAAAAAATACATTCAGAACTTGTTGTCTGTGGTGAGGTACGAATGATTCCTAAAAATGTTCGTTATCTGACACTCTGGTTACCGACATGGTGATTCTACCACAAGGAAATATATTGTGCAGACAGTAACTCTCAAAGACTGACGACCGTCTTCTACAAACACAGGTCAAATTTTGCAAGTCCGCATGAAAGCAGCGATCAAAAGAATGCAGAGTTGAAAAGTTAACATTTCCCCCCTCCGCAGATGAAATAAACAGATAAACGATATTCCGGCGATTCAAATGCAAATGCTGAGGGACTACCTTACACATCCGTTAACAACTATGTCCGTACCCAGGTAGACAAAACTATTTGTAACTTCTAACTTGTCATCATCAGCAGTGAGGTCACACACAGACTCCTGAAAATCTTGATCCAGTTCTTTCGAGGAACAAAACGTAATCCATGCTGATGGACTGATACCTGTAACAGATGTAGAGTAATTGGATTCAGCTACCAAATACTTTGGTTTAGTTTGCTGTCTCGTCGGTAAAGTTTGGTGAGACTGAACAGGCAAGCTATACTACTCATAAGTAGTCACAGGGATGTACGCACTGAAGTGTGGAAGTGATAGGAGGAAAACACTAGAAGATAAAACGGACAGCAACCTGATATGATATAATGTCATCCAGACATGAAACTGCCATTGGCTACCGTATCACTATGAGGTTATCGTTATGTGAAAATGATTATTCACGTTTGTCGTGTTGTTGGTGCTTACTCAACCCGTGTCGATTAACTGAACATTTCCTCGTCCCCATTTTCACTCTTGTTCTTGGTTTACAACGGTTGGTTTCATGATCAGAATGGATGACGAGGATTTTGCATCCGCAGATATCTGACGGGGGAGATATCCAGAAGTTATTGCAGGGCTCTGACGATATTTCAAACAGTTATGTCCCCGGATAAAATTAGAACACCAAAGCAGCTGATGACTCACTTCTAGTTTACGCCTACTTAAATTGGTGTATGCAAATTGATTATAGTCCGTTTATCGTAACCAAGTAGACTGATCGAAATGTCTCTGCAAAGTATATCTTACGTAATTATACTTGCGTGTTCTAACTACGAGAACATGGCCGAAGCAATCAGAGCCACGACCGACCTGACGAAGCTGGTGACCATGTAGCTACTTCTCAAAAGTATGGTGGAGGCGATTCTGTGGATGACATGGAGAGATCCGACGAAGCCTGAACGGACTGCCATAAGAGGTATTCTGGATACCAGGTTCGGCAGCCTTGTAGACTATCCGGAGACAGTGCCGTGGTCCAAAAAGTGACAGTCTCGCCTGCGCTGTGCCATTTTATGTGGCGTTGTCAACAGTCCAACCGAAACTGGATAATGATTCGGAAAATTGCATGTTGTCCAACTAGTCCATGAGGGGTATTACACCAACAGTTAGGAGAAAAACTCAGGGGTTCCCTCAACTCTCGTCCAGTGACTTTGGGATAGTCAGCTGATGCGGCTAGTCAACGTCTGATTACAGATTCCCTAACGGTCACTAGAATAATAGCGGATGAAGCAGGCAAACTTAACTAAATTCGGACTCCAAAAGGAAATCCGACTCAGTAAACAACAATGTTGAAGATGAGGGCGCGCCAAGATTGGCTAACTAAAACCTGGTAATTGTGCAACTGGATGTCAAAGAACCGGTAAACACAAAATTGTCTTCGCGAAGTATTGTTTTCGAACCAGGTTAAAAAGTTAACTATAGAGACCGGTGAGGTTTGCCGGCAGCAGGACTCCAATCTACGGAGTTTCCCACTAGTGTAAAGGGACCGTCAATGATAATTGACAGCCGTGGCTCAGTATATTTAATTAGGAATGAGGGATATCTGTACCGGACCCACGAGAATCAAGTCCGCACGCGACGTG
The DNA here is from genome assembly GCA_013368495.1 of Paragonimus heterotremus. Taxonomy (NCBI): domain Eukaryota; kingdom Metazoa; phylum Platyhelminthes; class Trematoda; order Plagiorchiida; family Troglotrematidae; genus Paragonimus; species Paragonimus heterotremus. The sequence goes on from LUCH01001016.1 coordinate 90,833, forward strand.
ATCCTCTAGACAATAAAGAACATACTTCAGTCTTGCCAAAACTGTCGTTGCCGGCATGCAACTCGTTGAGTCGATGAACAGGGGATTTTTACCGCAAGTGGTACAAATGTTATAGGCGATGAATACGGTGAAAGTAGAAATTTAAACTGTACCACTTGCAAGCAATCAGGTAAAGATAGTTGTTGAAGTGTAGAAGAAGAAAACTTGGAGAACCGCCTAGCGAGAAATGGTGCTTTCCATATATGAATTTGTCACTGACATCTGCATCGCCGTAGGATTATCAATGTGCTTATGGTTGATAGGCTAAATGCCATCTGCGTCGACTCATTGGATAGGTGACCACTCTTGAGCTGATCCGTTACTGACTCAGGACAGAGGGATCCCGTCGAGGTATAACAGATCTGTGAGACCTGAAGTTAGAGTTACTCAATACATGAGTTTTTATACGGGTACTGTGTAGGAAACAATAAAGATTGCCATTTACCGATCGATCAATCAAACGATGACATCTGTTTTGAGTAAAGGCGTTGCCTGGCTCCGCCAAAACCCCCAGTCATCATGTGATAGCCTCGCACTCTTAGGATGGGCAAGTACACTTTAGTGACATGTCTCCAATTCAAATATTTTATCGGATGACACTGTATATTGATAATTGAATGAGAAAGCAAGGATTCACGCGACAAAACCCCCACGACAGTCGTCCGCTTGCTGTCATGTTCTTTAGCATCTCCGGCCAATGCTACTTAGTCTCTTTTGCACCCCGATCGATAAAGCTTTTGGAGCTGCCACGGAACAACACTGGCACAGTTTTCTATATATACTCATTCCAAATTATGAATGACATACTGCGCAGCTGGTTCCAGCCACACCAACAAATAAGACATAATTCCCCCAGGACCAGTGAACTTCTGTGTGGTCCGAACCTTGGAAAACACAATAGTCCGCTGTCTACCGAGCCTATCTTTGCCGTCGTTAAGATAATTCCACCCGAGACAAATGTCCTACGACTTTTGAGAAATCGGTGTATATACGGACCTCTTCACCCTTAGGGGTTAATTAGGAGCAGACAGTGATGCATAACTGGTCTCGCAGTGAGGAAATCTTGATATAAAGTAAGAGCCAAAATGTAGCTGAATGTGCGTTGTCCAACTTTTCAGGCGGCTTCCTGGGTTACGTAACGTGGTTCATCAGGGAGCCCCCCAAAGACAGCAGTTTCCACTTATTTTTTGGCGTCTTTATAGAAAGCAAGGATCTGGATGGACAATGGTGTTCATTTCCGTGATAGTATACCTCAAAAACAAGGGCCCAATCTACGTGAGGTAGCTGCCTGATCATTTTGCAGATAGTCGAACCGCCCAACACCGTTAAAATGGTGTCGTAGTGACAAAAATAAGCTTTTTTAATGAGGTATTGTAATGCTCACTACACTGATAGTTTACGAGCATCGCTTTACCCCCATCCTATTATGTATAGCCTATAGATTTGCATGACAATCTCAACACGTTCCTGTGGAGAACTTTGAAACATTTCGTCCTTTTGATGAACATGAATAAAATAATAAGAAGACGTAGTTCATATGATGCTCTTTGGAGTAACATTTTTTACATTATGATAATACATAGACATGTAACTAATTTTAACCGAACGAACGAGCACTTTACTAGTCGCCCCCGTTACGAACAAACAGTGCAGGTCTATTACATCTCACTATACAAATATTCGTGCAGCTGCATTATGAGGTACATAGGGAGGACAAACCGACAGCTAGCTGTCCGTATTGAGAAGCATGTTCCTAAATGACTGGAAATTCAGTTAGCAACGCTAAGCTCCTGTATGGATGTCGACGGAGAGCACCCCGCATCATCGGTTGCACGATGCATAATACAAACAGGACACAGAGTCAAAGTTCCTGAAGCATTCTCGGGGATTTTTCGAAGTAATCGGAAGCGCATACTCCAGTTTGCCGAGGCTTTGGTTATTAAACGTCACAATCTCCCCCTGTGTGTTCAAAAACAATTGGTGTTGACGCTGCGACCACCCTGGTAGTCGGCATTTCCACAATTTTGATTTCCAGTTTTTGTGTCCGTCTGTGTAATCCCTTAAGCCATGACTTTCACTCTGTGAAGTTTTGACTCGTTTAAGATTAGTTGCATGTTCATGTATGATTAGAATGTACGAAATGTTACCGTGAAGAACGCCACATGAAATGTGCCCTCTCGTTATTCTATTCCCGTTTCTAATCACTTTTTCCTAAGTAAATAAGATCAACCGTTCCCACACAACTACTCTTTTGTGTACTGTGGGTGAGGCGAACAATACAGACGACTACGTTGGCCTGTCAGCGGCAGTACGGCGAGCTAACATATTGCGTTTATCTGCAATAACATCATGATCCACAAGTGGAAAGCGACCATATGTGATAATGGACTGTTGTGGCTCACTACATCTAATTGTGAATGCACCGGACCAATGTCAGGGAATCGACAAGTTTAGAAACGCTGATTCAAACGACCGGGTCAAAGGGACTATATTTCAAGCATGAACAACGTCTGAAGAGACAATTAAACTGACTAGAGTTTGTACGGTACCATTGACAAGAATTACGATAGCAGTGATATCTCACCTTAAATGTGAACTAACTGGATATTAAGATTAGCTCACGAATGAGGCGTTCAAAGTAGAACAAATCAAAAGTGAACTCACAAAATGGTCACAAGTGAGCAGGAAATGGGCGTGTTAAAAAAAAACAGATATATATAAGGGTGGCATTATGTCAAACAGTGTTAAGCAAGTGAGTACTAGTAAATGCACAATGATTGATATGAAAAAAGAGAAAACAGGTGTATTTTCTATGTGTAGACATAGCACGTAGTTCATATTAATTGTTCGCTGCACGCAGTAAAGCGTTAAATATTCGATATCACACCAAATATAGAGTATCAAAAATACTGAACAATCCATCAAGGCTCCCGGAAACAGGGCACAAGATGAAATGTTAATAACGTGGTGTTCAAAAAGACGTGTACCGCATATACGACCTTGAAGACTTATTCGAAATAACAATGCTTGTTCCTGTCAATGATTTGTGTACTGTCCATGAACCATAAAGCGAGCATCACCTTTAGAGAGTCACGTCAGTAATCTCTTTAGACCGTCTACCGTATTTGTGAATCATCTGATCGGTAGATTATTGCGCCTATACAAATAAGTTTGACATCGGTCAGCCGGTGGGCGTAGGATGTAGGTATACCATACTCCGAGTGTAAAGCTGTGATGACACGTAAAGGATAAACGATACCGTTTAAATGGTCCTGAAATTTGTGTGTGTGACATTGAGAAGCACGGTCTCTTAAACATTCTATGAAAACGCATCAAAAACTATTTCTTACCGTTAGCTGGCAACTTGAGTGAATTAGTTTGGTAAGTAAATAACAGAAAACCACACGTATGTCTGGAAGTAGAGGGATTCTGGATGACAAATGGAATACGAACACCTGCCTGGCTACCAAATTTGCAAGCTGTCGGACCACACCAGAAGGCCGGCACTGTGATATCACTTACAAACTGCAGAGTGTGAAATTGACGACCCTTAGTACCTCTTTAGGCGTAATCGGACAGAAAGATGAACATTACACGAGTTCGTAACTAAGGACAACATTTCATCCAACCATCAGTGAGCTTAGCTGAAACAAAATATACACGCAGGCAGTTAAGTGTGAATCATAAACAGAGCTGACAGTACAAACATCACGTAAGTATCACGGTAAGGCGAGCTGTTCGTAAAAACTATTAGGCGTTCAAGGTCGACTGCACATCAACCAATCAACGGTTGGACTGAAGGTCGTTATGGTTGTTGACAGAGAATAAATACTTCCGTAGTTCAAGCGGACGTCCAGTAAGCAAAAGAATGCGATTCTCAGTTGCAAAATATTTATCCCTTTGTCTGACAGTATGCCTGCTGTCTCAAGTATCTGAGCAACACTCGGAAACCGTAAGTGAGGTAAGTGTTTTCTTAAACAATATTGAATAAAATGCCCTCAGTGAGCAACTATTGTTTGTTACATTACCATAAGTTATGTGGGCTACTTTTACAGTCTCATTAATTTGTATACTCACTTTAACATCATCTACCGCTTGTACCACAGGATTGGTTATGAAAAGCCAGAGGCACGGATACAAGGCCTTGTGTGTTGACGGGCAGCTAAATTTCAATCTTCGGACATTTGAGCTGTTGTGTGGTCTAACTCTGAAAAAGACTCAGGTGCCTCAGTATAAGTGTATCACGTGAGCATGTGGCGGTAAGCTGGATGGTTGGTGTCCTCAACGGGAGTGATCACCTTGATGATCTCTGTAAGATCGAACTCCGACCCACTTAGAGCAAGTCCTTTGATCTGTAATCGCATTTTGGGGTTGGCCTATCAAGGATTCTTATTATCTACAGAACCGTCATTTAGCGCGATGAAAGTGGTTCCTTTAGGTTGATGTTCCGTCTTGAAGTTGTTTCAAGGGTAACAGCAGCATATCTAAGTTGATCAGAATATCAGTTTATTCTAGACGTACTGTTTCGCTACAGAACCGTTCAGTGAAGACTTCATAAAACTGGGTTTTAATTTCAGTTCGTCCCCAATGCTTTGCTTCCAGATTCGAAATACACTGGACTCGATTTACGCACAGACTTTGTATGAACAATTTAAACAAAACTACGACAAACATTATTCACCTGAAGGTAAACAATCTTCATGCACTTTGAAATAAACACACCAAACCACTACCTAGAGGACCACGACCGATTCAGAATATTCAACCGGAATCGAATTATGGCACAAATCTATCAAATTTTGGCTGGGCCTGATGTGGAATTTGGGATCACACGTTTCTCCGATTTGACTGGTAAACTGTTCCTTGTTTTTTATTTATTTCAAAAACAAACCACGAAGGTTGAACGAATTCGGTGAATACTCAGTTTATTGTATTCAGGATCTGGACGCAGTTACTGATTGATTAGATGGTTTATTGGAAGTTTAATGGCATAGATGATTACCATTTGTAGTAGTTTAGAGAATGCTGTTAACCGCTACGGTTTTGTAAGAAACGTTTGAGTCAAATCCTGACCTTTTTCTTTGTTTATTAAATAACATTTTCCTCCTTATCCCAGTCATACTTGCATCTTCTGCTAACATGCTTATATGATCATACCAGTGAAATGTGTAAGTCATGTGATTTTCTTGGAAATAAGAGACTGTACACTCTGTTCACGTGTGAACATGTAACTAGTTGTAAACGTCAAACAAACAAATGGGTCTGGGTATATGAAGACAGCGGATAACCGGTTAAAAATGATCCCACATTAGAATGAAGATCAAATTCAAAGAACTCTGGAGTGAGAAAATAGTTTGAAAGTGTAACTACCCCATTCCATTTAAAATGCAACTGAAATAGTATTTGAGTGGATAATCTGTTTGGAACTCCCGGTGTTTGGAAATCATTGGTCGATGGTTACACAACTATGTGTCTAACTATCACCACATCAAAAACACACGACATTGAAAAGTTGTATGGTACGTAAACCAGGCCGAATACGATCAGTTGGTCAAGGGTCGCGACAATTACTGTTTATATAAACATTCACGCAGTTGCGATGTAACGGCATAAGATGGACAAATTGACAATTGGTTGGAGACTGCTACACATGCATCCAAGCATACGTTAAAGAATGGCGCTTGGTTTCGTGCGTAATGATGGGACATTCCAAGCGAACATGATACCGAATCATGGTCGGTGACATCTTTCGATCAACCAGGAATGCGTCCTCCTGTTTGTTAAGATCCTGAATATTAAGTGCCACAATACTTTTTTGTTCGTTCATAAAACCTATTGGTGGTGTAACCATTGTAGTGGTAACTACCGTAAAAATAATCAGTTGATCCACTTCTTTTCACCCAAAAGTTCCCATTTCATCTACCTGCATCATCTCTCAGATCAGAACTCCCATTCTGTGAGTCTTTATTTTGATGTTTACACTTAATCGCATGTTTATTTATGGCAGCGCAATATGAAAGTGTGCTTCTGAGAACGTCACACCGTTTACGTTCACACATTCAACATAGTTTCACAGGTTTCCAGTGGACGGAAGAGGTCTTCTTGTGTGTTCTTATGGAAATTGAATTTTGTTCGTTACTTGCCAAATTTATTGAATATTGAACGGCTATTAACAAAGGAATTTTGAGTAAAACAACTGGTGTACGGCCACGTTAACGTTGAACAATTAGTGGCGACCATTCAGCATCCTGACAGATACGCACATTCGGAAGGCCAGTAGACTAGGCCAGCAAGCTGGGATTTTACACATTCCAGTTGATTCAGCTGTAACTAAAGACATGGACATTTGTGTACCTATAAGTCAACAGTTACTGTAGCACTGATAGCTCATCTAACAACTTGACCGAATCAAACCACCTGCAGGGAATTCTCACCGCACAGTAATTGGCATTGTCCTATTACTCGAAGTTTTCTACTCAACTCCACTAAGGAATTTTCGGCCACATCTAACATGACGAAAACTATGCAGTGGTCAACATGTTTGTCTGATGAAACCCTGAACTGAAGTTCAGCTCTCAGACTTATCAGGGTTATGCACATGTTGGCGGGCTTCAACAAGACCAAACCTGGCGTCTGAGACTTTTTTGTAGGCAGCCAGCTGAAAAGCATAGGGGTATGCAAAACTGGCAAACATATGTGAATGACGCTCAGTCTATATTGACCAATATCCCCTACTAGTTACCAGTGATCGAAATAAGTCTGAGCAATTTTTAAGACTTATGTGATTTCAACTTGGAGAGAAAATCTTAGTCGTGGGATCGTCGATTGGAAATAACAAGACGGGTACTGTGTCGCCGCCCGAAAGGATCGGGCAATGTGAACATTACTCGAAAGCGAAAGTGTTTGGACGATCAAGTATGATAGTTCGGTTGTATCTAACGCGAAGCCAACGGCACAGTGATGTACCCGATTTCCTCACAAATGCTTGACTGGAGTTCCAATTCTAGCAGTGGCAAGGATATGCATTAATGAAGGCTCTGACAAGAGCAAACCCTGAGTATGGTACTTATTTTAGAAAGAGGCTGGCCGAAAAATTCATGGGAAGGTTCGAAATGCAATCAAATGTGTCCCTCTATACCGCTGAAATTGTTGTACCTCGTATTCGAACGGACGCACAACTTTAAACTGTCCACTCAATAATTACGCAGGAATATTCGTACAATATTTCGGTTTTCCGGAACCTGAAAGAAATGTAACACCTGAATAAGAGTCGGTTTAGATTGGACGTGAAGTGTTGATTAAAAGCGCTGCACGCACAGTACATGTATTCTACCACATAGCTTCCATTCGAACAAATGTTTACCAATTGGCTGAAAAACCTATCTAACATTGAACAGTTCTGCCATAACAGAAGAACTGAATGTGTGCTTAATTATTCATGAGTATTTAGGTGGTAACAAACCTTTGAATAAACACTTACATCTGTTTGTGCTTTTCTCCCCTAAGCCGAAGAATTTAGACGTCTCCACACCGGGCTGGTCTTCGAAGAAGTGGCACCATTCACAAATACAGAGCTGAAGATCAACTACAATCCGGTTTCACTTTCATCGGAATTCGATTGGCGTAAACTAGGAGCCGTGACTTCGGTAAAAGATCAGGGTCAATGTGGATCATGTTGGGCTTTCTCAGCATTAGGTAATGTGGAAGGTCAATGGTTCAGGCGAACTGGCAAGTTAATTTCATTGAGCGCGCAGGTTAGTTGACACAGACATAAACACGGAACTGTTCAAATCGGTTGAGGCTTTTTATACCGCTGTGCTCATTAGCGATTCTAACTCTTTTTTGTCCGGCAACTGTTCCCTTGATGTCTTGGGAATGTGTAGTCATTAAGCGCCCTATAAATACCTTGTACTTGTTGCCCTAGCCGCCCATCGTTTTGGGGCGGAACAGAGCGCTATATTTTGAACGCGTCTTTCGGCTTGCTTTAGGAACGAATACGGGACAGTCGTGGTACTTTTCGGGACCGAGGTTTTCGTGTTAATAATTACCGGGACGAGAATCCGATTTTATCGAGCGCACCACTATACCGAGATCGAACCAGCGTATCGTTTAGGAGGGTTTACAACAGAAACTAATACTTTCGTTTCATTTCTGTGGAATTTTTCAATGAAAATAATGTATATTTTGATCAGATTTAACTTGAATAATATGTGCAAGCTTTCTCAGGAATTCGTTTCCAAACTTTAAAACTTCTGTCTGGATTTTTTTTACTCTTAGATGTAACTATCAGTCGTGAAATGCATTTACTAAGGAATGAATTGTTTAGAATTAATCACTGCAACTGTGAGAAATCTGAACCGTCGATGTCAGCTTGTGGGGCGCTTGTCGCACTTGAGCATGCCGTTTCTGCTAACAGTTTGAATTCAGTCCAGCCTTGGACGTTTCGTACTTTGATCCGTTCTAACTTATCTAGTGTGCCACAATCATCAACAGTAATACGATTTCACTGCTCAAAAACTTCGTTAATGGATTGAACCTTGAATTGTCTGAAAAGTCATGCTTGCCAGAATCATTTAGTGGACCGCATAAGGCAAAACTAATTTAATGGGTAACTGAGTCCAAATGTGAAATTTCGGAACTCCCGACCAAACGTGAATAAAGCAATTACGGACTTGGGTTCGCTGTTAATGTTGATGGTTAGAATTTAGCTGAAACCGAAGTATTTGCAATGGAATCCCTTCTAGATTAATTACAGTGGCTGCGTGAAAGCTGGGATTAGGTTAAACTCACAGTCAACACATGTGTGTTCACTGCTGATAAGGTCTAGCAAATGTGAACCTTGAGTCTAGTGTTGAAAAATCCTCCCTGAATCCAAATGCTGCCATAACGTTCGAGTGGCGTTCAACCCGTGTCATTCAAATCCAGGATTGTTCAACAGAAATTGAAATATCAGCCAGTGTAGCTCAACATAGCAAGCATCATTGCTCATGGCACACAGAATTCAGTGATGGAGGCGGATGAATGTGAGTACGGAAAAACAATGCGGGCCTGCCTGCATCATCGTGTGATAAGATGATATATTAACAAATGTGAGCATCGTTAGTAACGGTTGATTAACAGTTGGTTTGAAAATATCTGAAAGTTTTCAACTTGCGGTGTATGTGAGCGGATGGAATCGCGTTGTGTGTTTGAATTTTACACATCTTGCTGATACGAGCCATGAACAGATACGACATCAATAACCAGTTTTGTCCATATAGTAGATTTTGAGAAATGTGCTGAATGTGACTTACTTCAAGAGCTCTGTTCTACTCAGACAGCAGTAATAACTGGAAATCAACGTTCACGGTACACGAAGGGATATCACCATTATGGACGAATTTCTTGAAAGGCTAGTCATTCACTTCGTGTACGTTTTATGAAGTTTAACATTTGTGATTTTCTGCTATATCGAAGTTGAAGAATTCCTACTAGAAACTTTACGCATGTAACCGCATGCACAAATGCTCTTTCCCATTTTCAAGTAAACTGTTTCTCATCATATCTTACAAGTTTCAAGGTGTTTGAGAAAGTTCTTATTGCTTAACTCACACGTCAGTGAATTCAGTTGGAGTCCTGTATATATGTAGTATTTCACATTTTTAACTCTACTCTATCACAGGTATTTTACCTTAGTAGTGCCGTTGAAACGTGATGTCGATTGCTTGAAGCTCGTAATTAGGTATTATCTAAAACGACACTGTTAGTATTGTATAACTTAGTTTACTCCTCTAACCACAACTAACATGCCTGCCTGTCTAATCAATTGACCTAATAAAAATAATGAACATTTATAGTTAGCACAATACGCTAATGTAGTCTGATTATTTACTAAAAGTTATTGTCTACTTCGGTATGGAAGATGAAACTAACCGATTGTAAGCTGATAAATAATATTCCATACTGAATCTTCGTACATTTATTCGGTATTTTCTGCATTTGTGTAGACGTGATGAATCAAAAAATAGTCATGTGTTCTGAACTATCTCATCAGGACTGAGTGTACCAATATATGCAAACACTTCCGTTCAAACGCTGAGTAACAAGACGACTATCCAAAATTTAGATGAGACCAAACTGGGCTTCGACTGAATTCCAACCGACGACAGAAACAACATGCCCAAACACAAGTATTCTACTAACTGAGCTACGAAACCAAACTAGCAGCTCCGAAATTTCAGATTTGTACTCAGTTACTTTCCCAATCTTTTGTGTCACAGGGAGTCTACCGTCCACGATCCAAGACACATAAATATCCGTGTTTATATTATTGTTCCCTAGTTATACTATCTGCTCATTTATCATCGATTAACGACAAACACTTTGCATAGAAATGGAGGTTAGAACACCGACTTCAGCATGCCGCCGGAGTAAAATCAAAAAGTTTTGAAATGCATTTTTATTCAAAACAACACTTGGGGAAGTTAGAAAAATGCACAACAATGAAAGTGCACTGATAGCGATAATTCATCAATGCGGTAATCAGTTGAACACTCAGGAGTCTGTTTTTGTCTATACATTTTGAATTGTTTTCCGTACTATGACGGTTTGAGTTGCAGATGCATGTGTGTGAGTTAACTCGTGGTCCACATTTCCTGAGCTATACTCCAGATTTCCGTAACAGCAGCCACGGTGACTTTAATGCAGTTACGGCAGTGTAAGTTAGACAAACATTGATTTGATAAACAGCCTGTCTCATTACAATGAGAGCATTTATAAAATGTGTATGTTGGGAAGAACGATTACAAGCTGATGACCACTGTTCAACGGTAGCTGGTTTTAAAACTGAGTGATTGTGTCAAACAATTCGCCTCAACGGCGTCACGGTTAATGATGTTGATTTCCGGGTCGTGGACTGCAGAAGAACTAGGCAGCGTGTTTCATCAAGATGTTCTACAGGACACTGATGGAGGTGACCGTCATCACTTGGGTAATTCGCTGTCAATGTTCATAGTGCAGTGAGGAGAAGCAACCGCGCTATACTACTCACACCTCTACTAGACAGTAGTAGAGCAAGAGCATGGATTTTGAAATTGAAGTAGCCGGGAGAAAATACAAAAAGAAACATGAGAGTGCAGTATGGCATGAAATGGTTCTCGGTACATACGAGTTACGAGCATTGGAGTCTGCGGCAAACATGACGTTCTTGGACAACCCTTGTACGCAGATGAGTGTTTTTGTTTGTTATGTTGAAACACAATCCACGTGTTGGTTTCACGGAAAAATAACCCTAGCGCCATCCGTGTTCTTGACAATATGAGTTTGCACGATACTTGAACGTTATTGTCAATGGATAAAATAAATGGTATTAGACGGTTTGAGAAATATGATGTGCAAACCCGATTGGCTGGCTATGGCGACAGAGTACACGGTTTGCCTACTGCCTTTTATAGATCTCCAATCCAATTGAAAATACTCTGAGTACATTTTCTGAGATATACATCAACCTTGTGTTTGTTATAAATGGTTTATCAAGAAAAGGATAATAAAAGCAATTGGGCAGATCCTTGCTTAGGCCATATTGAATTAAAATCAAAGGAAGTACAAGTTTCGTGACGTTTGAACCCTATCGGAGAGTCTTTATCGAGATATTTAAATCACAAAAATCGCAGTACATATGCTTCATGACGGGTAGACTTTGACCATTGTGCTGTGTTAAGAAGTGGATTCCGTAAGCATAAAGAAAATCAACTGGCAGAAACTCTGCTGACAGCAAATCATCATAAAAGGTGACACGATCGAATGGTTTAGAACTGTCTGTAGTCTGGTACGATCTAATGAGTGAATTACATTGAGATCATGCGGGAAACATTCGCCATATTCTCGTCACCCGCTCTATCCCGAATAGCTTACACGCACGCAAATTTACAGCCATGTTAAAACGCACATATTAACTATCCAGTCCTATACGCAACTGGGCTGTTCATGCTGTGACCTCATGTGGGTCATAAACCCATTCATCCTATTGATAATCCTTCTGCCTCACATGTCAGACACGTGTCACGTGATGGCTACATCCTGTGAAACCTGTATACTGTAATTTTCCTAAGCGGAATCACTTGACGAAAGCTCTGCAATAAGGTCGAAAAGGTGAAAAATCCATAACTCTTTCGGCTTTCAAGCATTGTGGCTTAAACAAAGAGTAATTTAATTGTGACCATTCACACAATATATTCTGTCACATTCGTTTTGTTTGCGATTCGGATACAGTAGCGAACACAATTTTCCGTTTTGATTCACTGCACAGACATAAGCTTACAAGTCAAATTTCACAGCAGTCTGACTTTCAGAATGTTATTCAGAGGGTTAATTCATTTGAATCTTTCTGCATTTTGCTTTTTATACCAAATATAATACAAAACCGATTTATTCAGATATGATGAATAGACTAATCGCCTTCGTCATTTTGCTTTCCGACTGTAGTGTGGTTAGGCAAGAAGTGGAATTATACCTGTGTTATCTTACCAGCAATTTACAACGTAATGCTCGTTAGGATCTAATCAGTTAACTGGTGTCTATCAGCTGTTTGTTGCCGAATGAACGAAATGGTTCAAACTACTACTATAAATGAATGAAGCGGTAAATTATTCAAACTATCACTAAGATGTTAAACTAGACAGATTATGATGTTGAGTATAAAAGGATTAGATTGAACGAGTTCTCGCTGAGAAATCAACAATCACTTTAGGAAGCGCTGCAGATAATCAGAGTGGACACTCTAACAAACTGGCATCTGAGCTAAGTGGCCAGTCAAGATGGCATCCAGGCGTACTTGTGTAAGGTAAGTTGTGTCATACGTTGATTTAAACAAGCAACAAGAGGAGTCAAACCGACTAAAAGAAGAGCCAACAGTTCAGAATCAATCAAATTCTTCCTTCTTACTGGTACTTCCTGTCTCTAAAAACATTCATGAAAACTTGATACAATTGACAGTACTCACTGTCACCAATCCTGTTTTTTTCGAATAAGCAAGTACACACCACTGAAAACCCTGATTGTTAGATTATAACAGGAGGTCTGAGTGAACAGCTTGTTCCCAGGGTAGGTCTTCAGTCTTCCACTCTATGTGTTCCACATGCAGTGGTATTTCTACGGTTCCGCTGATTGGATGATTAGGTGAAATCACCGTCAGACTACCTATGATCCATTCTTTGTCATCAGATATCTTCATAGGCATTTTCGAGCTCATGATGTGACGGTAGCTTCATCCCGTTCTCCTAAGTTTTGATTATACTTCCATTGCAGCAACTGGTCGATTGTGATCGCAAGGATCACGGTTGTCAAGGTGGTTTTATGGATCAGGCATTCAAAGCGATCCAATCGATGGGAGGTATTCAGTCCGATAAGAGCTATCCGTATCACGCACGCAGGGGTCTGTGCCATTTGGATCGAAAAAATATGGTAGCCTACGTGAACGGATCATTGCGACTACCAGAGAACGAACACCAACTGGCCGACTGGCTTCAAAGTAACGGCCCGATAAGCGTGGGGATCAACGCGGATATGTTGCAGGTAGGCTGGTCTGTTCAACTATTTACAGTAGGATTTTGTATTCTGTTAATTAACTTCGGTCTGTTTCGGGTTAGAAACACATTTCCTGGTTCGTCTGACCAGTACTGACTGTAATATGTGTCATTGTGATCTGTTATACCACACCGTCATCTATGAATCAGGACCTTTATGTTCAAAGTTACAATAATTCATGCCGTTGGGTTGATGTATGTGACAGCTTAAAATTTGCACATGCGCTTGCGCGAAAGATGACTCAGAATGCGGTTTTTGTGTCATTACAAACCAGTATTTTTGCATCTTGTTGCCCGATGGTTATATATATATATATATATATATATATATATATATATACGTGCAACCTATACGCACTCGAAACGTAATATGAGCGGGGAAAAATACCGAAATGGAATATGCACGATAATATACGACTTACGCGGGCTCACCAATTTGTGGGATCGAGCGAACCGACGACAGTCGGTTGAGAATAAAACAATGAGTAGACAAGGAGTATATTGTTGACTTGCGAAGTCAACGCGACAGTAAACGAGTATAAATACGAAGCGATAACGGAGCGTAGCGACAAGCGTGCACGCAGCGGGGGTAGAACGTTCGAGTGCGCGGGGTACTTATCTATATACCGACGAGTAGAGATATATCTCTACTCATTCAAATAAGTGTTTAAGTACATACAGAAGTAGGGACCAAAGAGTACGAATGGCACTAGTGGCTCCAACATAATTGACAATAACGAATAGGGTCGCTGCACAGCCCCACTCTTAGTTGGCAACCAGAGCGGTGACTTCGACAATGTTGCAGTGTTTCAGTTAACCGGAACCGTCGGTACGAGCATGAATGGTCTAATTTAATCCTGTCACACAGCTCGCTTCTACGGACGGTGAATGAACAAGGGAGAACAGTTGGAAGTGCTTCGGGGGAGCACGGTTTGGAAGGTTAATACTCATAGGCAAGCTGGGGAATTGGGGACAGGCCAGTTGTAATCGACCTAGTAGGATCGTAGACTTGTTCGCGTCCATCGTAGGCCTTGCAGACTTTCGAGTTTTCCCGCGTCCTCGGCGTATCGGTTTACTCTCAGTTTTTAGAATATACAGTGTTTATTAACGGAAAACGATAACTTC
>LUCH01001016.1:105658-121747 GCA_013368495.1 Paragonimus heterotremus
CATTAGAGCTCGTCAGTAGTGCATATCATCGCCACTGCCGGGACTTGAACCACGGACATGCTGTTCATGAGGCAACCGTGTTTACCACTATGCCATTGACCTCACATTAGGCACGACCGAATTATCATACGTGAACACTCAACCACTTTCGCTTGTGAGTCCCGGCGGTGGCGATGATATGCACTACTGACGAGCTCTAATAAGAGCGAAACTCGAGTCTAGTGCTCCTTTTCCAAAGGGGCCGACTGGAAAGTCTGTGGGAATGCGACAGCTGCGATCAATTGTTGGTGATGTTCAATCTATATGAAAATCAAAATCCCCTACTACTCATCTGTAAATTACCATGTCTTTAACTTAAAAAACTGGCACCATTTCGTCGGATGTACCTGAGTATTTGGACACGATAATTCGGTCATGCCTAGTGTGAAGTTAATGGCGCATTAGTTGACGGCTTATCCGTGGGATAACGTGAGTCACAATTCATATTCCGGTCGTAGGAATGATGTAGACTACTGACAAACTCATAGCAAAAACAAAATTCGGGTATAGTGCTACTTTCCGTAAAAGTGGCTAGCTGGAAATTCTACGGAAATGCGACACCTACAAACAAAAATAGGTAACAATCATTTTTTTTTAAAAAAAAGTCCGATTTTGAATCACTTTTCGATTTTTATATATTTCAAACATCCATAACAAGGATAATACTTGTAAAAATAAGCTTAGTTAACATGTTAGCGAGCAATCAAGTCGACTGGGCTAGTCAGTTCAACGGTATCCAAGCTGTTGATAGCAAAAGTTAAATATGCATACACATTTTCTTTATTGATAAAGTTGCCTTTCTTTTTCAAACAATTTGGAGACAAAGGTGGTTGCTTGCTTCCTAAATGTATATCGAACCTAAAAGCAATGTCCAGATGTTTGGTTGCAACGCCATAATTGCTACTGAATGTTTTCACATTTTCTTGTACGTCCATAATAACAGAAAGAAAACGGTTCACACATAAACGTTACTTTTATTTCATTCAATTTTTCTGCCGGCTTTTTACAAACTCTGCCAGTTTTATCGTGGTGGTGTCCTGCGCCCTTCTCCACAAATGTGTCCGGCGACGGAGATCGATCATGGTGTCCTACTGGTCGGCTTTGGAACTGAAGCAGCGGGACCGTTTTGGATTGTTAAAAACAGTTGGGGTGTCGGTTGGGGTGAAGAGGTAAGTAAATGTCTTCTTATATCAGCAACACAATCTGTTATGTGGTAGACCTTGATGTGGCCAGTTTAGGGTCCAGTCGTTTCTTCCAAGTAATTCCTGGGCTTCTAACGACTACGCAGCAGCAGCAGCAGCAGCAGCAGCAGCATCGACGACGGCAACAACGATTTATCTTTTTCAGCCCAGATGACTGGATAGCCATCTAATTGGTAGTGATTATTCAATAAAACGGTTAATAGATTATCGGTTTACAGTGTTATGAACAATCAGTGAAAACTTTTCAGAGTTGGATGTGGATTATTTCTGCATTGATCATCAGCTTCATTCAATTGCGTTTGCTACAAACCTAGACGGGGAACTGATGCTATACTTGTGGGAATGAACGCAAACAGAGGTTTGTTAACCTATCTAGTGTTGCTATGAAATAAACAATTGGTTGACAGTTAGCGAAGATTGTGAGAGGGATCAAACAGAAACCAGCATGTCTTTTGATACAGTTGTTCAAGGGATTTGCAAGCAAATTAGTTAACGAACAAAGTAGAAGACAGTCATCTTGAATTGAAACTGCGTTTGAGTGAGCGACACGACCACAGTGAAACATATTATGCATACCACTAAGGGACTGTAAAATTAACATGCTAACACGCAACTAATCACCGATTGTTTTCCGAAACAAAGAGGAGTAAATAAAGACGAAAAACGAAGAAAGAAAAAGATTATTTTCTAACTTTAAGTTAGATGCCAGCAGTGATATTGAGAGACCACTACAGAGTAAGACTGAGTTACGTGTGCATTTCAAAGCAGCTAGGCAATAGTAGATGTTTTCACAAAAATGCAAAGATGAATGCTGCTTTTACCAACCAATAGTTGCAAACCACATCATATTAGTGAAGGCAAAATAACCACTACGAGGCCTTGATTCATCTTCCCCTAAATGTCTCAACGTCAACCACACAGTCACCAGGATTGACCAGCCTTGTATAGCATCTATATATAACTTCTAGTCGAAACAGTTAAATAATGCGGTTGGAAGAGAAATGCCGTGTACTGATGACTGCAAGACGATTTCTGACAACTGACTGACCTTTGAGATTCACCTGTGAATGAAAACCTTCACAGCTGGAAGAGATTATTCAGGTTTACATGACGGATGAATCCTTGGAGGTTCTCCAGTAAGTTTGTTACACAAGATGCGCCCGAAAATTCACGCAGAATGTCCTTCCAGACACAGTAACAATGAAGACCCTTCTGAAAAACGACTGCAAGTGAACAGCTATTGATTCGGATGTTGAACGACATTTAGAGACTTGCAAAATCTGCCAAAGATTTAAGCAAAACGATTCACTTGGGCAATAGCATTAGTGGCGTTGTCCGGAGAGATCACAGCAATTAATATAAGCGGATTATATTGATCCGATCAAGGAAATGGTATGTCTGGGTGTAATCTATACTTAAAGCGTGTTATACTCTCTCTGGTCACACATGTAGATTCGCGGTTCACGACCACAGAAGCGTGATCTATCTTTGCAACATTTTGGTTGCCCTGAACGACTAGCAGCGATAGCATGGCTCCTTTTGTCCAAAAGAAATTTCAACAACTTCTACACAAAACCGGCGCATAGCACGGTAGATCTTTGTCGAAGAATCTTTGGTTAAACATTTCGGCTGTGAGTGCAATTTAAACTGCCAAACAAGGTCTTTTCAGGCAGCACTCCTGAAAGACAAAATTGAACCGATTTCTAGTCACTACCAAGCAACTTTAATCTAGTCAGCAGTGTTATCTCCACAGAAACTAACGCTTGAATGAACACTAAGAACAGGGTTTCATTTACCATCGTGAACATAGAATTAGGAAAAGAACAAATGTATACACGATCAAGTGACAAAATGGAGTTGTCTTTGTAGGTATCTAGTTCAGTTTTTATTAGGCTGTCCCCCGTAACAGACCAGGAGCTTGTGACTGTACTTACATATACGAACGGTCGATGAAACATGTAGCTGACAGACGGCCACATTGTTCATCGAGGTTCTAACGACGCTCAACCTCGAATCATGAAATCAACTGAATCAAACGAGCCGACAGGCAAAGCCATAACCATATGTTTTGATGTAGGAGGGATTATGAGGTAGGCATCCAGAGAGAGAGACTGGGCGCGCACCCAAGCCATTTGATCGTTACCAACTCCAGATGTACCATGTTTGCTCAGAGAAAGAGGAATGTTACATGCGTACTGCTGACGGACTCGTATTCTCTTCCTGAGTTCCGACTGCTCGGATCCGACAATAACAATTAACTGCCTTACATATTATTGCCTTCAGTTCATAGGCATCTCGTTACAGGGAATTTTTCGTAGATCTATGGAACTTGATTTTAGATAGGCTTTCCTTATCTCTAGATAAACTGAGGACTCGTGGATCAACCTCTGCGTTTTCGGTATTTTCGACCACGGAGTATTACCATAACTTCACGACTAAAATTGTCCGACATAATTCCACGTCCATTTTGTTTTGACTCTATTCATTCAGTAAACAGCATGACATAATACATTATGTAATTGGCTCAATGATGGACACGTCGCGGTCCTAGCTCGTCCGGTCGACGACTCTTCCCCCATCCAAATTACCAAACCTTGTGCTAACGATGTTTTGAAATCGTAGTGAGGACCTGTGAATCTGTAAGCAAACTTCGCCTAATAGTCTACTCACCATACAACAAGCAAACTTCAGTGAACATTAATCGAGGTATTAGAGAGACGAATTCAGGAGAACCTCCAGCATAACCCCATGCCAGCCGTCAAACAATATGGATGTCCAAATGACCTCTTGTAAACACTGTACATTAAAACAAGCGTTGAAATAGCTCGGTGCCATTACTGATAACAACGACTAGAACAGTACTGTGTTACAGAAAGTACTTTGGAATGGTGTAAATAATGTAGGTTTATTGTACGGTAACAAGTGAAAATGTGGCCTCGACAAAGACGCAGAACTGATGTTAGCAGTTTGTAGCAAATTTGTTTTCGAAAGGTGACCTGATTGAGTAAGGAAGAAAATTTTAACTTCTCAGGGACGTTAGGAGTTTGTAGATGTTAAATATTTCTTACAAATATCCTTAGTTTTAATCAAACAGCGAAAATGTACGATTAAACCTTGTATTGACTTGCATATTTCTATAATCGTTGTCTCCAACAACAGTGTAGGTTCAAGCGAACCGACGACCATCGGTTGAGGATAATACAACGAGTAGACAAAGAGTATACTGTTGACTTGCGAAGTCAACGCGAGAATAAACGTATTCAAATACGAAGCGATAACGGAGCGGAGCGACAAGCGTGCACGCAGCGGGGTCTTACGTTCGAGTACGTGGGGTAGTTGTCGGTATCTCTACTCGTTCAAACAAATGTTTAAATACATACAAAAGTAGGAAATAGAATGAGTACAAATGGTACTCGTAGCTCTAACATAATTGACAATAGCGAATAGGGTCGCTACAACATTAATACTTACGTGCCATCTATTCATGAGATACCAAAATACTCACTAACTAATCCACGGCCACTTGACTGATTGTTAATACTGAAAGCAGTTCTGATACTTTAAAGCCATTCTATGGTTGGTGCCAGCACTTCATACTAACTGGTCTGAACCAAATTGCCAATAATGCAGTAAGTTTACCTCGGGCTTTCTTGAAGTGGTAAAGGAAGAAGATATGATCAGTCAACACTATAAACTGACCTCATGAAGCCTTACTTCTGAGCAATTGGTCAACGAGATCGCAAACATATTTCAAGAATCATCTGTTGTGATAATCGTCTTTGTTACGGAAGACTGAGTTTAACTTAGCGTTGAAAACTAATGACATGATCTACAGGGTTGCCGACAGAGCTTGAGGTATAAGATTAACTACAACACCTATACTAGGTTGTTAGATTCGGTTGTGAACTCACTTGAGCAAGTATTACTTCATCAGTGAAGTCAAGCAGCTATCTTGTCGGATTATAGAACGTTTTACAGTTACATGTGAACTACCTTACTCAGGTAGATAGATCACACTCGATTAACGATGGATATAAGCTGTATGTTCGACCAAGGATTTTCAAGTCATCTGTGTGAATGACCAGGTAATTCTCCGAGTTACCCATCTACCGAAATATTATGAGTGCTTAGTCTTATTCGAAAGTATTACGCGACGGATTTGGCACATTCTAGTGAACGATCTTCTCAGTAAATCACGTTGATACCGTAATCAGTAGTACCAGCAGCCAGTTGAATACTATATTTAGACATGACTATGACGGTTTTACTGATAGGTAGTAGGGAATTTTGATTTTTCTGTAGTTCAAACATCACACACAATTGATCGCAGCTGTCACAATCCCATAGACGATCCAATCGGTCCCTTTCGAACAGCAAAATCACTAAACTCGAGTATCGCTCTCATTACAACTCTTCAGTAGTGCATATCCTTGCCACGGCCGG
This sequence comes from Paragonimus heterotremus, assembly GCA_013368495.1. NCBI lineage: Eukaryota > Metazoa > Platyhelminthes > Trematoda > Plagiorchiida > Troglotrematidae > Paragonimus > Paragonimus heterotremus. The sequence goes on from LUCH01001016.1 coordinate 111,343, forward strand.
GATTAGAACTCTGACCATGCTTTCATGAAGCAACCATGTTGATCATTGCGACATTGATCTCACTGACGAACTCTAAGGAGATTGAAACTTGAGTCTAGTGCCCCTTTTCGAAAGGGGCCGACTGTAAAGTCTATTGGAATGTGACAGCTGCGATCAATCGTAGGTGATGTTCAATCTATATACCGGTTTTCTGTAAACTTCACGTTTTGCTGGCCCAATGGTTTAACTACCAGCCTTGACACTGAGAGTACAGACCATCGCACCAAATGTGTAAACCGAACACATCTTGAAACGGGTTTAGATTGTTGTATTTTTTCCTTCTATCTGGTGCAAATTAAACTGATTACATGTGGACTGCCCTTTTCCCGTTTCAGGGGTATTTCAGGATCAGTCGTAACACTGGGGCTTGTGGAATCAACGTTTATGCCGTTTCGTCAGTGATAAAATAATGTATGTTTTTGGACTGGACGGAGTAAGCAACTAAAAACGCACATTGTTTCAGACACCTGCTTTAACAACACAATAAATGTATCGATATGACAGATTTGAACACTTTGTTCAACATTTTTAATCAACTGCCTGAAATTTAACAACATTCTTACTCATGTTCTTATGACTATGTTCCGCTATTGTAAAGTTACTTGAACAGTTAACGTTTTCCACTGTGACTTTTCGACAATTTTCTTGTGTACTTACAGAATGAGTAGTTACCATACTACTATTGTCAAAGTAAAGTAAGCCGATCATAAAAACGTATGCAATCTATCTTCCTAACAATAAAAAAAAATGCAAACGCTCAATCTTGACCACTTTTGAGTTTCAGAATAGTTTAAAGATTTTCGATGAGGTTCTAATCCCCGATTTATTTGATCAGTCTTTATGCTTGGTGAAAACAAATTTGACTACATTGTTTTCGAGCTATACAGCACCTCACTTTCTTGAAAGGATGAACGTAGTCGGAGCTAATAATCTTTATGTACACCGTACAGAATTAAACCTACGAAGCTGAAGTAACTGCCGGAATATTGCTCCTGAGGTCTACTACTGGATGGTGCAAGATGTATAACGGAAAGGTTATCTTTGGCGTGTGTTCAGCACACATTTACCTAAACTTCGTTTATTTTGCTGATTAGGAATAGATGTTCAACACAAGTTGTCGTGAGACAAGTCATTAGATAAGCTGCAGAATGGCTAGAGTAGCATCAAAATCTAATCAAGGGGCTTAGAAGTACGCGTGGTTGCACAAACTGCTGATCAGACCTCGCCATTTTGCTCAAATTTAGGCAGCCAAAATCAGGTGAACGGACCGCATGGGTCCGGAGTGTGAGCAACACCGCATCTGAACGGACCTCGCAACCAGCACGTACAAAAGTGCATGTTCGGATACCTCACACGGTCGTCATGGCAACGACCGTCCCAACAGTCGTTTCGATCGGGTTTACGCTAAACACTAGATTACTCAATAGCCGGATAACAACATGATGTTTAAATCAAGTATACTGTGTGAGGTTGGCGATTCTGAAAGCGTTGACTTGAACTGACGGATGAGCGTAGACCTATTCCAATAAATGAGGTTCTAAAGCTCCCAAGACAACGCATAAGAATGTGCAGACCATATTTCTACTGCAAAATTGTGGTTTTTGTATGCTGAGTGCATAACCTTCGGCCAGTAATGTAGGTCCCGCAGCGAAGATCTCTTCCTTACTTTGAAGTTGTCAGTAACCAAATTGCCTAAAATAAACACGTACCACTGAAAAGTCGCAAATTCAATTCTGTTTGAGTAACCTTTAGGCAAAGTGAATATTCCATGGAGGTATAGAGAACTGCAACGGAAAACAACCACTCCCGGGTTGTTATGATCTGTTTCGACGGACTGACTGTTACATCTTTAGGAGATAATGGGTATGTCAGGTGCTTTGGGAAATACGGAGTGAGAGTACACGGTCTCGTCGGGTGCTGAGAGTAAACCAGGTTAGCTTGAATAGATCCACTTACCTGGAAAATCTTAAACCGACATCGAGACACCTTTAACTGGAAAAGGTATAAATGTGTTAGCACGCGGTAGAATAGTGCAGATGCTAGGCTGACGTGTCAGTTGTCTGGATCCACACTAATGTCGGATGACCAGATACTAGATGACAGGTACTTCAGTTGCGCTTTCATTGTCTACACCGGGCGTCGAAGATGTGAAAAATCCTATGCACAAGACAGCTAGATTTTCCAGCGATGTGGCCAGGTGTAACAGAAATCGGTGAATGGCTCAGTATGCCTGAGGAGCCTCCTATGCTCTATGTGAGAAGGCCAAAGAATATTGCGCAGATACGGGGCGCAAACGACTAAAAAAACGCGAAAATTACTGTTGGCTTCAAATGTAACAAAAAAGTTGCCCCCGAATTTGAACTAACACTTAACTGTAAGGACTACAAAACCTGTGTCACAGGCACTGAGCAAGTCACCATCGTTGATTCCCTAAAAAATGGCTAGAGACATTTCGGTGAATTAGTGGCAAATACAACCACGATTACTGTAAGCATCACTAGTGGCTTACTGGTTACCGTAATGATTGGAAAAGAGCCAGTCTGGATGAGCATGACGAATACAACCGCTAAGTTCATAATCTTCGGAAAGAAGTGTTTCAAACAATGCGATAGCAAAAATAGTATTAACTGATCGGAAAGATAGCACTTTCAGTTTTTAGAGTGAGTGAAATAACCACAATAAATGATACTCAAAAATTCGGTTTTTAAATTCACATGTCGAAATACTTTATCCTCTTCCTGTTCTTCTTCTTCATTTCTTCAACTTGACAAATTACTGCAATTTTCCGTTTGATGAACGCTTCGATTTGTCATGTGTGACAACAGCACGGTTGTCCTTGAGAGAGTTTTAGGTGCAGTTGTTGGAACGGTATAATGGTCCCTACCATCAAATTTGCCAGTTCATATTCTCGATGTATAGCGTGAGCAAATAAAAAAAGAAGAAACTGTAATGTCACTTATATAAGGTTTAGGCACGTGACATTTAGTTCACTCCCAGACCATTGGCTAGATGGCCCGACAACCGCAATATGGATCAAGTGAAGACGCAGATCCATGCGCTGAACGTAGTTGTTTTGACATTGCAGGTAAGCGAGATGGGAAGGTTCGTTGATTGATACGGATGAAGACTGAAGAACGTTCAACGGCCATCACAGAATTGATGTGGCTGGTGAAAGACAAGACTGTTTGGAGCTACTGGCTAAACACATTTTTCTGCTTAACGAAGTAGATAATCACGTACATGTTCTAGTCTTTTGGTCCGATTTTAACAAGTGTGTAGTTCTTTTTATGAGCTATCTCACGACATATTGCATTAGACATGCGATTGGTTGTTGGTTTTACATGAAAGTTCTATGCATTATTGAACACCAAGTTCATTCTGATGATAGTCGATTCAACTCTGTGAGGTTAGTTTTTGTACTAAAAGTATAGTTAGCAATTTCTACAAACGATTTTATTTTGAGGGGTGTAAATCTATCAGTGTTCTTGTTGTTAAATTACGATGGTTACAGTTTCATCTATATCATTTCCGTCGTGCGGATTTCCTTGTATCTTACGGAATAAACACGTGACAGCTTAAGAATAGCACATTGCTGTATGTTCCCACTCTTGCAATGGACAAGTGTATAAGACCACTGTGCCGTGAGTTTTTCGGCTGTATCTTTGTTGTGTTATGTGATTCGTGACTCGGTACGCGTATGGCCGATTCGAGTTCAGTAAGCGGGTTACAAATCCAAATCACCTAGCGGTTTCAACCAACCCTATCAATGACGAGAAAGCGAACAATAATTAATAATGAACCTCGAAATCTTCTGAGACCTTCGAAATTACGCGCACCACAGACGTTTATCTCCAAGTTGCTTGGTGATATACAATTTGTCACTAAATGGGCCGGTGACAACTCACAACAGGGGGGTTAGTTAGGCAACAAAGTAGCGACAGAACACCATCAAAAAGATACCATTTTAGTTTGCTGACCTTAATGAGATCTCATTTGAAAGGCTGGCACAGGCGCGATAAACGTGGAGGAATTCCCTACTGTGTAAATAATTATATGATATATATATATATCCTGTTGTAAGTTGAATGAGTAAAAACACATCGTGGTTTGTGTAGACCATGGACAAGCAAGTGAAGCTTAAGTTCTTATATGTCAATCACATGTTTGTCAGACGCTAGGTTTATTCCGGAAGGTTTATCCTGTAGACGGTTATGTGCACGAGAACGACGTGCGTGCCCTCTGATTGTAGTTGTGCAAAATTAATTCATTTCTTCCTTCACAATGACCGCAAGTCGGGCCAAGAGGTATCGTGGATCATGCTACCGCTCACCCCAACAGTCACGTGAGGTAAGCGAGAAGAAGGGAGTTTACGAGAAAGAACAAAAACGAGGTTAATCACCAGAAACAAACATGGTAGTAATGCAGACACGTCATTAATTGCGGCACAGTGCCATTTCGGATATAGTTTCTAATCAACTATTGATGTTATCGTAACTACCTCAACGTGGTACGCCAGACTTATCCACTTTACTCAACGAAACAGTTAGTGCCTTCAAATTTCGTAACCAAGTCATGGCTTATCCAGCAGGCTATTTTACTTCCATTTTGGTGACCTCAGTTAACAATGCTTTCGGAGTACGACGGGTTTGGCATAATGTGAAAATACTTCCTAACTTTTAATTTGTTTGCTAGATGAAGCTGTACAAATCTTTCGGTTAGAAATTCGATCAGTGAAGTCATGTATCGTTTAACACGTGTAGCAGTGTCAGAGCAGAATTTGTTGTTCAGCGTGCTGTGTAGCACTGAGTACGAATTTCTCTCGACATGTAACATATTGGCGTGTGGCGATACCTGCGTAGATGTTGTGGTAGTGCTCGTGTCAAAAAATGGACAAAGTGATGCGTTGGTGATAACGACAATGACGTCGTTGACAGAGCTGTAATCACTGACCCTGTAGGCGTCGATTATCAGGTGCTGTGTGGGACGTTTACCTTCATGTGTTTTGTCGGATGTTATTTAAACAGTCGTAAGCGCTTTTATGATTTACACTATCCCTTGAAATGTGAGTCAAAACGTTATCAGCGTCGAAACACGTTGCAATATTAAATATGTGTTGGAAATATTAATCACTCGAATCCGTATGAGACGAATTCAACAGGTTAATTAACAGGGATATACAGAGATGAGTATTAGAGGTGTGGTGACAGAGACAACGGCGTAGCTTGATCGAATGAGCAGCAGCTTGTCAGTTGTGGTTATTTAAACTCCTACAACCACGTGTCCCGAGCTTGCCGAAAAACTCGCTGGTTAACGGCCGTGCTGCCTGCGCGATCTCTCCACGTTGTGTGGACTGATTGGCGGAGATAGTAATGGTCAGACACAACTAGTCTATTGAAATCTTGTTTACAAACAGGCTGGGTTTCGGAACCATCAGACGACACAAAATCTATGAAAGCATTATATTCTTTTGAAAATAAACCGGACGTCAGTTCAACGCACTGATGGCTCAGGTTGGCAAAGACTGCACGCCATTGTTGCATTCGGCGCCCACCTTCTCCGAAACAGGCCTAGTTTCAGATAGACAACACAGCTGTCAACTATAAGTGGTAGAGCTCCATTCAGGACTGCCGCTCTTACTGAAGCACATACTTGGATTTGAATCATGTGTTGGTACGTTGTCGTTTTGTTCTCACTTCGCTGGGCAACCACCCTACCGACGGCAACGGCTGGCTGTTGAGAAACGGACTATACCGCCTGTAAAGCGTAAGTACCAAACCAGCTTAAATATCAGGCTTAACAATTCTCATTTCGAAGATCCTAATAGCTGTTGGACCGAGATCTCACAGACAATTTATGAAGCACGTACCGTAACTTGCGGCACAGGGGTGCATGGAATAAACAAACGTCATATCCCGGAGAAATCCCTAGAGTTGTTGAAAACCAGACGGAACATTCCCCTTGGCAATTCATATAAGTCTATGAGAGGTATTCTCATGAAGCTGAAATGTAGTCTAAAGACTACTGGTCACGGTTGGTTAATGAAGTAAGTTAAGGAAGTGGGGACCTACTTTGCTTCAAGGAACATCGGCAGACTCTTCAAACTTATCCGTGGCACTGGCGATCGTCTGTCAGTGAAGCTATCAGTGAAACAGATTACAAGCTCATCCAAAATAAGTCTAGAAGAATAGAGCAGTGGGCAGAACACTTGTAAGGTCAATTTAGCTGGTCTCCTACTTCTACTGGGTTGCTGCCACAAAATTTTAATGTAGCACCCCAGTCGGTAGATTTGGGATCACTCACTAAGACTGAGGTTCGCAGTTGCATTTCGGCTTATGAACGTAATAGGACTGCTGGTCCGAGTGACCTCGTCACGACACTTTTCGAAGAAAGTGGGAAGACTTTAGTGTAGGCCTTAACTCAGTTGTTTCAGCTTGTGCGGACGACGTGGACCATCTCTCCGTGCTGGGGTCACTCGATAATAGTTCTAACATTCAAGAGAAGAGTCGGGGGTCTTTTGTGAAAATCATAGGGGAATTGGTTTGACCTCAGTCATTAGTAGGATTCTGGTATCCACTATACTTCATTGATTCACTGCGGCTCGGGAAGTAAACATTAGGGAAGAACAGGCAGGGTTTTGCCGCTGGCGGGGATGTGTAGATTACACTTTTACACATCGTCAACTTCTGGGGGTAGTCATTTGTATCGCCGGCCAACAATTGCTGTATTTCTCGACTATAAAGATGCATTCGATCAGGTTCGTCTTCCGGGCCGGAGCCTTCGCGACTCACAGAATCGGTGGCTGGAAACGTTTGGTGAAATGACGGCTAATCGAGCTCAGTGGCTTGAATGTTGTTGTTTGACTGTGAAATGAGTGCATTTAGTGACGTAAGGCAATGAAGACCGTAAAGAAGTTGTCTTTCAGGTAATCACTGGGAGCCACTGAAGTATTGCTGTTTATGATGATTATGAAAGATTGTACTTGTCTTTGCCATCTTGCCTTGTATCTCGTCATTTTTAGAAAAAGTTGATGGGATAGTGCTGTTAAAGTATATATATATATATATGATGAGATTAAACGAAATGTTAACATATCGCAACACATGTCCTCTTTCTGCACTGACAAAGTTGTTAAAGGGAACTGAGTGTTTCAAGATTTAATGTGTTCACAAATACTTACCAATGCAACCTGAAGAATCGAGTGTCGGCGAGTAAAACATTTCTTGACCCAAAACTGAAATACATATCCTATCTGCTCATAATCTATATGTGATGTTTGACGTTAAAGACAAAGAGCTTCGCAATTTTTATCTTATGTAAAGCGCATGCTGCATTTCACATTTTTAATCGTCTCGCTTCAATTACCATTGTTATAAAGACACAACGTCACATATGCGGTATCCTATAAGGTGTTGTCACCTGTACTGGATTAAGACAAGACTGATAGCTCTTACATCCCTCCAACAAATGAACACTTCTAGTAAAAATACGTATACCGCGTTCTTGCGCTAAACTCATACCCAGACGATGGCATGACAAATCGATCGAATAAGCCACGAATTTAGTGACTGAATCAAACTCTTATTCTCGAAAATTAAAAGAAGGTATCTGTACAAAAAAGTATTCATGATAGATTTATCCAAATTTCAATGGTGTAATCAAAGAAATTAATACACACGATTTACAGGCAGACAATTTTTGCTCATTGTCAAGTGTGTATAACAGAACACGCGGTTATGGAGTAAAAATATGGAAGATTACAGATCGAATCGTTAGTGAGTTGCGTTCACTGTTATCACATCAAGAGCAAAATATAAACTAGTATTTTGGTGTACAGTTGTTTTGAGAAATTGTTGCTTTACGTTTATTGAAGTGTGTTAGGCCTGATCAACATGATCATAAACAATAGGTACCAATGACTGACCTTGATGCTTAGCTTATCATCGAATTAGAATACTTCATCTCAGTCTGACTGGATACGATTGAGATAAACATACTGTGATGGTTCCAGAAATAAAGATGTGATGTAATTAACTTAGCTCAACCCAAGAGCTAGTTTCGACGCGGTAGTAATAACACTCGAACTAAGCCAAGCGAGTATTTATCTCTCGAGTGCAATTGTACATCTTATTGTTACCGATGTAATAAAACAGTAATAATGAAGAATAGGTTTAGTGACAATCATTACAGATACCCACAACACGTTTGAACTCGAATAAAAAAGAAAACGTGAAAATACACATGGACGGAAGAACAACACCAAGCAACACAACCTAGATAACCTCTGTCAGCCGAAGCATGTACCGTATCGTTGAGATACCGCTATTCTAACTTAAACACGGCCCACAATTGGTTGTGGCCTTTGCATTCAGATAATCCTTTCGCTTAGCCCACTTTGAAAAGAAGCACTGTACTAGAGTTTCATTGTTATTAGAGTTCATTTGTAGTGCATATTTGTCCGGATCAAAGTTTGCACTCTGACTCTCATGCTTGTGAGATTAGCGTGCTAATCACAATGCCAGTAACTTCACGCCAGACATGATCATATCCTAACACTCAAGCACAACTTTGTGTAACTAGTGTTCAATTTGTCCGATCATTTTAAAAACGGAACGAGCAGAAACACTCCGTTCAATTCAGTAGACAGCCTCGTGATTAAGGTTTCCCAGTTAGGTTACAATTACTGTCCCACATGTCCTGCATTAACTGCGCACTATAATTCTACGCAGAGAAATCACGATGGTAATCCTGCCGACTAGTCTATTAATAGGCTATTCATATAACAAGCATACTCCAGCTACTGAGGTTGGTTATCAGTAGACCGTTCCACATCTCAGCTTTGAGAACCCATCGAGACAGTTTCCAGCCGTTTGGCTGAAGGTTGATGATACTCAATTACATGTTGTTAATTGTCATGAGATCTGGTGATGAAATGCGCCGAGATTGTTGATATTTTTCTGAGTGGATCATTTTAACATTGTACAACTTTTAAGAAATCTAAAAGACTTAGATTTCCTTATTATAAAATCGAGTAACAATACTCTGGGAGTGTAGTTATGTTATGGTGTCTAACGGAACATCAGAGATGCAGTCACTTTAGTCGTAGCCCAGCAAAACCTGACACATTTTCCACGACTTGGTACACAAATATGTAACTGAAGAGTCAGTTTGCAGCAAACAATTTACTACGACCATTCTCAAGAGAGTAATGAAACCTCAGTTAACCAAGACCACAACGTTAATCCGGAGCTTTCATAGCAAAATATATAACCTTTTAGTAAAGTGGAACTCTGATTCATAAGGAGGATTGGAAAACCTCATCTGTGAAAAAACATTCGATGACCTATTAGAATAATGATCTCTGGAAATACCTAAGACACAGTTGCATGCAAACTGCATAATAAGCGTTCAACAACCGCTGAATCAACTCAAACCTCTTAATCAGTGGAACGCTGGTGATCTTTAGGTGATGAAAGCGAGGGCAGTGGCAAAAACGTAATTTTAAAGTCAGTTATAGCTGTATAGCAATGTTTGTAGAGCATAATTAAGTATGAAAGCGTTGACAAAACTCTAACGTCACACGGCTAACTCCTTTGTTCTGTTGGAGCGCAACCGTTTAATTAATTTTACAGTCACTTCCTCTTTTATTCAGCAAAGTCAGTAGTTGAATATACCGTTATCATTGGTTTTCTGACCTACCTTCAAATGCTTTTTAGTTTGACTTTTGTAGTAAGTTAAACTCCCATTAAATCATTCACCTACTCGAAGTTCTGTTACGTCATGAGCATCCGCCAACCTTTTTGCTATCCACATAGTTTTCCGTGTCATATCAGGCTGTTTAACATCAATTGTGCTGTAAGTCAAACTTGTTTTATAACAGTTACTTGATTAGTTTGCTGTTACGTGATGAAAATTCGCCAATTATCTCGATCCATTCTTAGCTCACGAGATGGAGAAAAGACTCACGATACTCTGTTTTATCTTGAAGATACTCGCGGAATAAACACGCAACATTATTGGAGTAGGACTCCATAACTATGACTATGACTGGAAATACCACGTACTCAAATGTCATGAAACAGTCAAGTTTGTCTTGATACACGTGTTCATACATAATCATTGCACATAATTTGTGTCCGGGAAGAACTCAATTCCCCGAAAATACCGTTTTATTTGCGCTCGCAGTGGCTTAACTCATTACTGACTGTAGTGACCTTCATAATCGGCAAGGTCATGTGTCACTTCACCCATCACGTGCGTTCTCAACCTTTGTGCCAATGTCTGACGCCCCGCACACACGCACGTCCTTTTAATTGGGACGTCAAGGTACTGTCTGGATCTCTGTCTGGTCTACTTATGTCCTTGTTTT
>LUCH01001016.1:127131-158434 GCA_013368495.1 Paragonimus heterotremus
AGCGCCGTCGAGTGGGCTGTAGCCCATCTCGCGCCTCTTCTTTTTCCTCTTGGTTGCTGCCGTTGGTCCCAGACTACGCTAGAGTTAACCATTTATCATATTTCCAAACATTGCTGGAAATATACCGTTTGTTTCCAAACCTAACTGCGTTCCCTAGTTCGATGCCTGTTGGGACTACGTTACGATTGCTCTTCAGGAATGGCGTATTAAATTGTTAGTGGACGAGGGTCTAGCGCATACCCACTTGTCCATTACAAAGTCTCCAGAACAGACGTGATTGAGAGTTGCGGAGGCCGGTGCGATTTGCAGACTATATGGACGTCAACCGTAACTAGTTTTTATTGTTGTTGCATGTTTATACCGAGTTGATTTCAGATGGCTTAACCTAAAGCGAACACTGTCAGTGAGATTTTTTCTAAAAGAAGGAATATAAAAAAGGAGACGCTTCATTCTTTTTGACACAATGGACGCAGAAACCCGGGGAAGTTATCGTTTTCCATTAACAGATAATGCATATTTTAGATACTGAGAGTAAACCAGGAAGCCGAAGCCGAGCACCGCGAGAGGACGCTGGAAAACTCGAAATTCTGCAAGGTTCGCCTACGAGGTCGATTACAACTGACCTGTCCCGATTCCCCTGCTTGCCTATGATTAGTAACCCTCCAAACCGTGCTCCTCCAAACCACTTTCAATTGTTCTTCCTAGTTCTTTCACCGGCCGTAGACGCGAGTTGTGTGGCAGGAGTAAATTGGACCATTCATGCTCGTGTCAACGGTTCCAGCTAACTGCAACATTGTCGAAGTCAACACTCTGGTTGCCTTCTAGAGGGGAGCTCTGTATCGACCCTATCCGTTATTGTCAACTTTGTTAGAGCTACGAGTACCATTTGTACTCATTCTATTTCTTACTTTTGTATGTACTTAAACATTTTTCTGAACAATTAGGGATACTGACAAGTACCCCGCGCACTCGAACGCAAGACCCCGCTGCGTGCACGCTTGTCGCTCTGCACTGTTGTCTTTTCGTCTTGGTATCCGTTTTCTCTCGCGTTGACCTCGCAGGTTGACAATATACTCTTTGTCTACTCGTTGTGTTATTCCCAACCGGTCGTTCTCGGTTCGCTCGATCCTACAAGATCCACTGTACCGGTCACGCGAGAGAAAAAATAAAAGGACCCAGTATGGATGAGGAATTGTATGAAGCTGGATGAATTAGAAATTAGTAGGAGGGGTCAGCGATGAAAACGAGTAAGGAGACAGATGTTAAGTAATGAGCACAGGACAAAGTGAGAAATGAAGTATATTAGACATACTGAAAAAAGTAAAATACAAATCAAAAGCATTAAGTTCGCTCCCGAAATCGCAGGTTGTCCGTGGAAAGTCAGTAGTTGTGTCGGCACAAATAGACTGGAGGTCAGGAACAATGCGGTGGCTAGTGTACGGTAGATGAGGACCAGATTATTTCATGGTTGTCGATAAAACACCAGATGCATACACAGTCTGTCAAGTTCTGTAAGTACGTTAGACCGTTCAAATTGTGCAACAGGCGAGTGTCCGCACACATGACCCTTTTCAGTGCTACTTCGCTATGAATTAGAAATGGAGGATGCACCTAGACGCAATATTCAAGGGGAGGTCTCACAAATGCAGTAGAGTTTGCGAACATCCTACCGTCAGCATCCCGAAAGTTCGACGATCCATCCACAACACAGAAGGACCCATGCTGGAACCCGTGCTGGACTACTTGCCTTGAATTGGCCTTAGATAATGGAACCTAGGCTTGTATACTAACTCACAATAGGCGGATTTTTTCTCTTAGCGCGAACGTGGCTGTAACAACAGAACCCATGTGTAATACTATGTATTCTTCCCGGTTTATCGACAGCAACCGTTCTGTTGACCACATTTAAAGCTAGTAAAGGGTCTTCTACAAATTCTCTGGTTCTTCCAAATTATCCGTGATCTGCCACATATCGGTCACCCGCAAGCATCACTTGAGACACTTCTAGTAAGTTGAAAAGCTCACCGACATAAAGCGGGAAGAGAAGAGGCTCCCAAACTGAACTTTGCGGCACCATGTTTATCACAGCATATCGGGGGAAACCCTAGTTCCTACACGGACGCACTGCTCCCTATCTCACAGAAACACAGATATTCATCTTAAGACTGTCAAACCCAATCTGGAGGAGTGCAGTTTCGTCCACAATTTCTGATGAGGTACCTTGTCTGATATCTAACTAAAGTCAATCGCAAATACACATAGGGCATGGCTTTGATTCACTGCCTTCGCTTACGCCTTCTTTACAGTAAGGAAGTTTGTAAGGCAAAGGTGGCCATGCCTGATGTCGTGTTGGACTACGCTAAGGGGCCTAAAACGAGCCAGACAAGTCTTGATCCCCTCTTTCACTAGCCTTTTAAGGGGTTTCATAATTATTCTAGTCAGGTTAACGGGTTGAAAGTTAGCAAACATCGTCCCGTCCCCACTTTAAATACAGAACAAACGACTGTCTCACGCCACTCCACTTGGGGAACCTCGACTCTAATGGATTCCCGAAAGGCCAAAATGAACGGACTGCACAGAACAGCCGCAAGTTTATAAAGTACTTTGGTCTATGCCCATCAGGTCCGTCGACTTTTGTGGTGTTCGGCTCCCCCAGTAATCTGAACGTTTTAGCCTCAGAGATCTCCACATTCTATAAAAACAAGCATTCCTCGATTTTTCTACTTCCTTGAGGGAAGTAAGCGGTTTTAGCATGAAGGTGCTAACGTATTGGACTTCCTGGAAGTAAGTCTTATCGAATCCAGAGTGAATAGGGTTCGAGACTATTCATTAACAAAAGCACCAAGGTACCACGGTATTGTAAGTAGATGAATAAACGCTTAGAGTTAAGGAGGGCGATGCCAGCTATCTCCCTTTCATAGTGTGACTTGGCAGCTCTGAGAAACTGCTTGCAAGTACCTCGAGCTGCCCTGTAGACCTCGGGAGTGGTAACGGAAGGAGCACTGATATATATTCTTCGGGCACCCGCCCGCTTTCGGATCGCTTTCATATCTTCTCGGTACATACATGGAGGTGGTTGGATGACAGGTTGAACGAGTAAAAAGGGTATGTAAAGTGCAGAAATAGGCACAATGTAGCTGTGAGGATTAAGACAGTCGGCCTTCGCAGAGTTCCGGACAACGGCTGGGCACGGCTGATTAAAGCGCCGGCCGTCACTTCACCGAGGTACGCAATTAAGGTGTTAGGACAACAAAATATATCACCGCGCTCAGCCGTAGCAACAGAACGTCGAGAAAACACTACTAGATGATCGATCGAGCCTATGGGATGTTAGCAAAACAAATCACGTAAAAAGTCGGTGAATTTTGCGGAGACGAGCACCGTTGTTGCCGGGATTTGATGCGACATAAAAATTATTGGTTAGTCAGCAAATTGCTTCAGTAGTACTTGAAAAGTAGGCATAGAAGATCACTTGCAAGGACTCCCGTTACAGGCGAACTGGAAGCGGACTGCTAGCATTCTTCCGGCATGTTGAAATCCCTTAGGATCAGACATTTGTTTAATGCGTATCTACGGATGGACTGCAGAACGCTTAATTTCTTTAGAGAGTAATCGCTGTCAGCAGTCCTCCAGGGCGCATGTTCCTGCTCCATCGGGAGAACAGAAGGATTCGGTTTTCCACATATCAAAATCATTCTTAATGTACAGAGAAACATCATCTCACTGACGCTGAGGCATATGATCACATTTGGGCAGTGCATAAGGATTACATGAAGGAGGCTGGAACCAATATTTCGGGATCACGAACCAGTAACATCGGGTTTCAAAGGGTCTAAGAGAACTGTTTGGTCCATGGACTGTGAGGGCCACTAGCATGTTATCTAATAGTGTGAATTTGCGGACTGTGAAGCCTGAAGAACCTGGAGGCAAAGTCTTGTTGCACAAACGTTGAACTACTTGAAGTCGGCCATCATGCGGTCTCTTGGAAGTTCCCCATAGACTCATCTACTTTTCAAAAATGAGAATAGAATCCGTGAATTCCCCACGTCTCAGCATACTTATTGCATAGCTTTTCCCATTGCACTCTGGGGATACCCTCGCTGGCAGAAAGATGGGTGCGTTTGACATGAACTCGTGGTTTTATGGTGAATCCATGTCATCTTCAACCCTGCAGACTACATTTCTTAGAAAAGTAACGTTTTAGCCACTGTTGTTAGGAACGTCGCCCAGCTAGTCCGACGCTGGTTTGAATCCAGAAGATCATCTGGAGTTTCCATTGACATCTGTCCTTTTTGGCGGCTGGTATGCAGTTGTACTAAGGGTCCTCGCACGTCCATCCCCCCAGTGCCCTCAGTTGTTGCACTGCGGTTTGATTATTATACGATGAGTAAATCGATAGATAAAGTGTTTACGAGCCAGCCGTTTTCTCACTACCATTTGCGATTCACGTTAACATAAGGTTGAAAAAACTTTGGGCAAAGAACTAGCCTCGCGATACTGCTTTCTCTTAAGGTTTCTTAGTATATCGTGTTTTGTCCCCCATAATTAGACAAAAGAACACTAAAAGAGAAAGTAGGAAATGGCTGTAATCGATGGCTGCAAGCAGTGACTGCATGGCCGGTCAGTGAATCCTCTTGTTAACTTATAGGAATGTAGACCAACATACGTGCGAGTAATAGCATAAACATTTCATAACGCCCACACGAGCCCGAGCTGGTCCATGTGACTCCCGTTCGAATGTGCAATTAAACGGAACATCCATCATGGAAATTCTCTCGAAGCTGTAGTGACCAGCGATCATGTGGCTTTTCTAAGGATCCCGGCTGCAACCGTGTTTTCCTGCTTGTCTGTTCTGTACGCATGATTTTGTGTACGTCTGCAATAGGAGGCCTGATATGAACTCAGTGTCACCTTCTTTAGTCGTGCAACTAATTGCACACAGCGAATGCTTGCTCCTTCCCTAACGATTCATTTATTATTCCATTCTTCAAGGTCGTTGTTTAACGCACTCGAAGGTTCCACGCACTTTTCGCTTGGCACGCGTTTGAACGTCGTCGAGTGGGCTGTAGCCCACCTCAAGCTTCTTCTCTTTCCCCTCTTGGTTGCTACGGTTGGTCCCAGACTAGACTACAGTTAACTGCTTATCGTATTTCCAAACACTGCTGGGAATATACGGTTTGTTTCCAAACCCCGCTGGGTTTGCTAGTTCGATGCCTGCTGGGACTACATTTTGATTTCCCTCCAGGAAAGCCGTATTAAATTGTTAGTGAACGAGGGTCTAGCGTGTCCTCACTTGTCTACTACAAAGCATAAATTGGTCACAACAGCTACATCGAACTGTCGGTTCATTCGAAGTTACAACCTTAAGTTTCATCTATAGATGAAATCACTCCTGGAATACACAACCAATGAGAGAAGTTTTCATTTTCAATTCTGATGGCTTTATTCAAAGGCTATGTTTACACCAAATTTTTGAAATGACATTAGTAATTTCTAATAGCAGTGGGATACATATAGTTCCGACAAATATGTACCAATATGATTGCAAATTCCATAGTTCGACAATGAAAAATGAGGTGGAAATGACTCCTGAAAAGTGAAAAATAACAGCTGCGCAATATTCAGAAAGAACGGCAACTTACAAACAAGATTATATGAGACCATGAACATTGTAGCTCCGCTCAGGAACCCGACAAGTTCGAAAAGCACAAATATGACTGACAGTGAAAACGCAACAATACATCTTAAGTTTATTAATAATTTGCAAAACTCACAAATCAGACATGTATTTCGCTTCAATTGCCGAAAATCTTTTAGGTAGGGATGTTTCAATTAATTGTGATTTCTAAAAAATGTAACAGTAAGCTGCGAAGCTAACTTCATTTAAGAGTAACGAGAGACAAAGGATAAGATGGGCGAGTATCATTAAAAAACGACTGGGAATCAAGCTATGTAACGCCGTGCCCATAGCGTCCCTCTTGAACAAACAATATAGTGAAACAAACCCTCTTTGAATGATTATAACAACTAACGTCTGTATATTCGGTCTGTGAATATCTTCATTAAGGTGTAATGAAAAGAACCTCTTTCAAAGTAGTTTTATTACACTCAGTTTATCACATTCAGTTTGTCATTGCAGAAACTGTTGCCCTAAGGCGTGCGGTTTTAGGTTGGAACAACGTAGACGGAAGAGTTTACCGCCGCGTATCCTGCGAAATTTGACAACAGGAGTTCACGAAGCCTCGTGAGATTCCACACGTTTTTCAACAGAACGAATCATGGATCTGGACGGAGAAACAGAATTGCCCGAAATTAGCCGTATGAGGTCAAGGTCAAGGCGGTCGATTCGTTTTTATGACTTGGGAGGATACAAAACATTTCGCCACAAGTCGTAGACTTGAAGCGACATTTTGCGACGAAAGAGCTCAGGCTTAATTAGATTTCTCCAGCAGTTCCAAATCTACCCGAAACTCTGCCAACCTCGAGCCCTGCTGATTTTTGACCAGTGATCACAACCACTGATTTCGGTTCAAAATACCGTCAGAGCAAGATATCTGTTTTCTAACTCCAAAAGACACCTTGTTTTATCCAATCCTAATTTCACCTATCTGCACGCGTGCTGAAATCGCGATTTAAACCCACTGCTAGTTTCCTACATCCCCACACTGCCCTGCCTGCAAGTGCTGTGACCTCCATTGCTACTGCTTCATTCACACCGAAGTAGTATACCACTGTAGTTTCTCTGCCACTTCCACTGTGTTCTGTCTTTATTACAGCCCGGTGCCCATTACTAGTTTAAGCTTGTTGTTTTTGTTTGTTTGTTGTCAATAACCGTAGGCATTTCAGTTCATCTGGCATATGGCCCCCCGAAACCACAAGTCTCAGGTAGCTACCAAAGGTGAAGCCAATCTGCGCAATAAGTGTACGAAGTCTGTGAATTCTAACCAGCAGGGGATATGTTGTGAAGGTTGCAAATGCTGGACTCACAAGAGATGCGAACTCCAAGTCACATCTGCACTTTTCAAAACTTTAATTCACAACATTGTTGATTGTCTAGTCTTCCTTTGTAGTAAGATCAGGACAGTATTTAACGCGCCCCTTTCTAAAGAATATCCCAGTAGTGATGCCACTCACGCCTCTAGCTGCCCCAATACAAACTGTGACGCCCACTCACAAACCGAGCACTCGACGAATAACGTCTACTGCCAGACAAACAGTCTGTTGAACCTATTCACAGCAACTTCTAAACTTTCACTCCTGCGTGAGAGCTTAGGGGGTTCAATCGGGACCACTGATGCCCAGCAGCCGGCTAATAATACCGAGGTGGTTACCTCTTTGAATGTGCGTCATCCCACTAGCAACGCCAAGGTTTCTGCTGCTAATCGGGGCATATGGGTGACAAGTAATAACAAAAGATCCGGTGGAGTTTACCTTCCTGACGTCAAAAGCTCGTTGGCCAGAAGACCAGAAGCTCACAATAAAGTAACCGGAAAAGACAAGTCAAATGATACTAGGATCCACCTCAAAGATGCTGAGGTTCATTTTGTTACCGGCATATACTCAAAGCCCTATGGTAACCCATATAGCTTAGTTATTTCTAACTTTGCAGAATGGCTGGCAAAATCATTGGTTGACCGTGGATACCATGACCGCCAATCATGGTCCAAAGTATTAACCGTAAGAAGATTGGATGATTGCTGCAGGTCAGCTAGACTCCAATGGCTATCGCAGTCTAAGTCGGCTGCCCTAACGCAGTTTCCTCGCCTACTGAATGTGACCTTCGAAAGCCATCAGTACACTGAGATGCAGCCCACAATAGCACACCTACTTCGAGGTTCTAGCGTAGCCCACGTTCGCTTAAAATCTGATCTTCCATGCCTGGAAAGAATCCGGAGGAGGGAGTCAGAGAATCCCTTTGACGACTCTGACGGAAGTCTAATCATACGTGGAGTGCTAGAGTCATCTAATTTGACATCGTAGCCAGATGATGACGATGATGGTGATTCATCAGAGATAAGCTTTTACTGAGGGATATTTTCTGTGCCAGAGTAACAAGAATGCCAAGACCTAGCCACCTTGCGCATCTGGACTCATCAAAACTGCCAAGAGTTGAATTTTTCAAGGCCAACATGTCCAATATGGTTTTGAACGCATGGCACTAATACAAGCCAAGCGTGCCTGGAGATATTTGGGTTCACAGAAAGCTTCCCAGAAAACTGAGGCAACTAAGAAGATCATCGCCTTCAATTTCAATCCTCGAACTGATAGTTGGTGTCTCAGCAGGTGGTGACCTCCATGAACAAGTTCTCTAAAAAAACGTGTTCTCGCCGATTTCATGCGAGTCGGCCTTACTCCGTGTGTAATTAAATCTTCGGCAGCACAAGCAGCAGTCATCCGTCCACACGTCGCAGTAACAGATAGTCGGTTGATAACATCTGGGACATTTGTAATTAACCAAAATTACTGGAACTGCAGGCACACTAACATTTCGAGCCTGGCGAATATGCTCCCGGAGCTGAGGTTGCTCCACTTGGAAAATAAATTCGACGTCGTAGCACTTGCAGAGACGTGGCTACGGCCAGACATAGGGACGCAGAAGTAAACCTGCACAAAATGAATGTTTTAAGAAGGGATAGGAACGATAAGCAGGGTGGCGGAGCAGCACTGTATCTGTCTAATAATACAGACCACGTGGAACTAGAAAATCCAATATTTCATCTAGTACCCGAGTCCACTTGGGTACGCATCCGTCTTTGTTTCAATAAGCCCCTCACCTTAGCCCTTATATACCGCCCGCCCGCAGGTGTCATTGTGTACGACGGCAATCTAGCCCCTGCTTTACACAGAGCCATCGAGTTGATTTCAGGTAATATTTTGATATTAGGTGACTTTAATCACCCGGATATTGATTTCAAAGCTCTGAATGTGCACCCTGTTCGGGGCTCCTCTGTCGCATCGTTTCTACAAACCACTATTGAATCAGGGTTATTTTAAAATGTACTAGATCCCACCAGATGGCGCCAGGGTTTTGCATTGTCCTATTAGACCTAGTCTTAACTAACAAGCCTGATTTAGTTGAAAACCTCCTCACCGAAATGACTCTCGGTTGCAGTGATCACGCCATAACTCTTTCCCGATTTAATTACGCCTCTTCTAGGCTGGCAGTTAATCCCCCAACACTACGCAACTACTTTAAGGGGGATTATGTAAGTATGAAGGACTACTTAATAACAACCTTTTAGAACTTACTATCTTTACCCTCTGTGGAAGTATTTTGACACCACATTAAGGCCACTATTGATAAGGCGACTGACTTATTTTTCCATTAAGAACCAACAGAAGTAATAAGTCATGTTATGGTATTCGTAGATGTATGAAAAACTTATTTTTGACAAGCGTTATGCCTGGATGCAATTCAAGTTAACACATACCTCGGAAGCTTACAAACGATACAGGTTTATGAGAAACTTGAATTGCAATCGGTCGCGGTAGCCTAATTAAGACAAAACTACAACTGGCTTTATGAACAATTGTCTAAAATAGCGTCAGTAAAACTGGGTATTCTCAGTCTGCTTACGGATTCTGGCCGGACTAAAAACAACCGGGAGGTAGTGGAAATAATTGCCGGTAAGCTTGAAAAGGTGGTCCCAGAAAATACCACCGATACCACCTTGTCAGTCAATTGCGGAACACCTACATCCAGCGTTCTATTTGTCTTCAAAGACCTAGATTTTAATCTTATGACAATTCTTGCGAAGCTTGAAAAATTGAACCCTAATAAGTCTCAAGGTTTTGGTGACATACCACCAAGACTGCTACAAAAATTTATGCGGATTGCCTAGCTGCAGTCGTAACTTACTTGCTTCAGAAGTCATTTGAGGAAGGTGAACTACCTGCTGACTGGAAGCAATGTGAAGTAATGCCGCTCCACAGTGGCGGTGCGCGTGGCTTTGCTTCCAACTACAGACCCATTTTCTTTCTCAGTATCTGTCCAGAGGTAATGGAAAGCTTTATGGACGACGCCGTGCGACATCCTCACATAAACGGAATGATAACTCGTCAACAACACGCTTTCAGACAGGGCCACTTGTGAGTTACCAATCCACTGCTTGCTCACGAGCAGTGGACTAAAGCGGTTGATTCTGGGGACCGAGTCGACATTATCCTGCTAGACTTCACGAAAGCTTTCGACAGGATTGACCACGGCATATTGCTTTCAAAACTGCAATGGTACGGAATTCGAGGGAACCTGCTACGGTGGTTGGAGGTGTATCTGAGTGGACGCACCCTCTCTGCCCGAGGAGATGGCACTCACTCAACAATTCGAAATGCCCAACGTGGGGTACCGCAAGGGTCCATTTCAGAAACGTTGCTATTCACCCTATACGTCAATGAAATACGTTCGCCTTTGTCTTCGGGCGTTCTGTTGTGCGCAGACGACACGACGCTTTGGAGGGTTATTCATGATCCCTCCGATGAATCTAGTGAACAATCAGACCTTGGCGCATTGTATAACTGGTGTAGATTTAACAAACTACCGCTGAAGGTGGCGAAATGTAAGGTCCAGAGGCTTCGTCATAACAGTGTGACCTCATATCACCTTGATAATGTTAGACTTTGTGTATGTGAACAGGAGAAAGACCTAGGGTCGATCATCACTCAGGATCTAAGTCCCTCTGATAACTGCAAGGTGATGGCATGCAACGCTACTAATGTCTTTAAGTTCATCAACCGTAACCTAGGCTACCTAATCACGGCAAACTTCATTTCCGTTCATTCTACCCTATTTCGCCCTTTACTATAAGTAAATATTCAAGCCTGTTCCCCTTATTACCGTAAGCATGTTTAGTTCAATGCAGGGCTACAATGTAGGTGAGGGACTTTCAGTACATAAGTTATCAGAGTAGACTCAAAAATTTGAATCCGTTTAACTTAGAGCTCCGAAGGATGAGGGCAGGCACCATAGTAGCTTATAAAGTGTTAACCGACTGCAACCACTCTTGCTCGTCCAACCTACCCAGACCTAAATATCCACTTTCAAGGGGGGATAGTTTTAGTTTTGAGCATCAACGCTACCGCTTGCTCCGCCGGCGTTATTCGTTTGCACTCCGGGTGGTCTCCTCCTGGAACAACCTGCCAGAAGAGGTTGTCTCAGCCCCAACTCTTGCTGTATTTAAGATAAGACTGGACGAATATCTCGGGGTAACTTCAGATATTTTCAGTCTGCCTGCCCTTCCAAACAAGTTCCGATAGGGAGCGCAACCGATATGGAAGGAACCACACAAATAAGTATGGCTGGCATGTTCTTGGGTGTTTGTTTCTTTTGTATGTTTTGTGTACCATGCCTGATGAGTGTATGTGTGCATGTCTTGTTACATGTCCTGTTGACGAGCACATGTCTGGTGCGCGCTTGCGACTACCTGTTGTGAACAACTGAGTCCTTGCACCATACCATTTCCACTTTGAATCTATTCCTTTATGAACTCTGTGCTTATGCTCCTGATCGAAGCCTTCGTGTCGACGCTTCTCAACTCAAGATTGTCCCCGGACAAAGTCCTCGTTTCATGCCATCCAGAAGCGGGTCAGTAACAATTCAGATACTTTTTTAAATCTGCAGAAAACTATGAAACTCGTAAAACTACACTACTAACGACAACAACGAAGCTCATATTCTAGATGTCAGGTACATATTAAACATTTCTGTGTGTTTTGCTGCAAGTTTCGTACCTTTCTGGTGCCCGCCGCTGTTCACTGGCCTTTGTCTCTGAGCGTTTACCACCAGTCGAGTCACATAACGGTGTTCAGGGAAATAAATTATCAGCGGTATATCTCGGTATCCGTGACTTTCAACATGTCCTTGAACACAGAAGTTTTTGTCGCTCTCGCAGACCGTGGGCTACTAACATACGCCTCACTCTGGGCTTTCTACAAGTACCATCCCAAAGAGACCCGGCACTTGAATCATATCACTCGGTCCACGACAGATATCCGCCACACATTCCAAGCATTTTGAATCCAGTCGCCCAACATCCTTCGCCCACCAATGTTACAACGTACACGGCAGACAGCTCAGTCGATCTGGTCGCGATCTCAGCAGCATAGGTCAGCTACCCGGAGGCGGAACAACTCCATCAGCTTAGTGCCCTTGAGCTAGAACGCTCCTGCGTTAGTTCATCCGAGGGGACGATCATCTGCGACAATAAACGGGACATCCCTCGTTCAGCTGTTCGGTTAGCTTATCGCTGCCAAATTTTTGACACGTCACGCAACGTGTCCCATTGGGCCACACACTCAACAATCGAAATTGCCACCGAGCGGTTTGTCTGGCACCATGTCGACCGCGATATCCGCACCTGAACAAATCGTGCGCTGACTGCCAACGGTCTGCAATTGGTCGACACACACGTGTCCCATTGGTGAGTTTTGCGGCCCGGGACAGATATTTTCTTCATGTGCATGTTGACCCGGTAGGACCTCTGTCACCTTTCAACTGGTGTACGTGTCTTAACAAACGTAGACAGGTTTGCATGTTGGTCGGAGACCATAACATATCCAAATTTTGCTCCCGAAATCGTCGCCAAACATTTTCAGCTGACTTCAGCTACTGTTATCGTTTACATGTGAAATTGTGTACCGTGCTGCCTCGCTTCGTATCAGTTCTGGAGGTGACATCCTGCGCGTAAGCTTTAACGGATGCATGTGAATCTACAACGGAATCAGCAGAGGTTTTCTGCTCTTAGTACGACTAAGTCTTCGCAGATGGTTCCGCTCTTTACTCTCTGCAACTTTTGATTACCCCTGCCACCCTCACTATCGAGCTTACCTCTAGCATTGGATTCCGTCACCAGGAAGCTGCAACTACTCAATGTCAGTTAACATCGGGGGGACAGAAAAAATTAATCGGTCTTTCCCTAAAGTTCACGGGAAAACGCAAACAGCTTCTCTTTTCAAATTATGCACTGATTTCATATAAGCAGGCCAGTTTCCTTCTGACTGAAAGCTTGCGAATTTTTCCTCTACTCACAATGGCGGAGGTCGGGGTGAACTCGTTGACTACATGTTAATTGCTGTCCTTTTCGTTGTGTCGGAAGTTTTGGAGAGCCCAGTGGGTGACGCACCCTGGGCCATCTAAATTTGTATGAATTACTCTGTGTTAATCAGCACAGTTTGCCACGAGGGCGCTTCTGTGCGACCGACCTCATCTGAGCGATGGGCGATTCGAAGTGCTCAACTAACCTGGATTTCGAAGATGATGTCGTGGACTTCAATCTCACCTATCTTTTGACAAGGTTCCCTATTCTACACTGATTTCTAAACTTCTTTTTCGTCTTCCTCCTACTTTAATATACTGGACAACAGACCATTTGTCCGAAAATTGCTTCTGTGTCTGTGTATCTGGCGTGTGCTCCGGTGCCCGCATTTTTAATTCGGTTGTCCCACAAACTCTGTCCCAAGGCATTTACCATCAATACTGTTCATTAGAAGTTCTCCTGGTATCCCACCTGATCCAATGAAAGCAAAGTCTCCCCTCTGAGACAGCGGCATTACCGGGGAATATTTACTCGCAGTTTCGCTGGCAATAGATCTGAGGGTCACTGTCCTGTCAGACTTGCCACGGTCTCACATTTGTGTACGTTTTAACTGGCCGGGGACTTCTCATTCAGGCATGTTGTTCGAGCCCCTGCAAATCCCTATCCCGTAAGTTGCTCTCCTTGATCGTTCACCTGTTTTTGGTCCCAACAATCAGGCTGCTTCGGTGTCTCAGGCCTGATAACTCTGTCTGGAGTTTATAAAACTTTCAACCACAAGGCGGGCAGGCGACATTTCCCTTCCGGCTTATCACTGGCGATTGAAACTTCTAGACCTACCCCTAATAGAATGTCAGGAGGTTATTTTTCTGCATGAAGCTTTCCGTTTGTCTGCACATTCGCTGCGTCACCTTTTCTGCCTAACTTTCACCGACCTCCAGGGCCATCAGGTTAGACTTATTTGTCAGAGCAGTTGACCCAACGTAGGGAGATTTTCATTTACTGTGGAATGTCGTTTCTGTTGCAGTAGTCGCCTCTGTCACTGTGAATGTACTTAGGCACATGCCTGATAGGCTTGTGCCTGATAAGTTTCGACTGTTTACTGACTTGCGAATAACTACGCCATAAAAAGCCGGACACTGGAAATCTGCCATCCGGTTTAGCTGCGTAGCCGACGTGATGCCGTTCGACGTACGATTTCACCCAACCAAAACAGCTTTGTGAATTATTCCTAGTGTGCCATGCTCACAGTCGTCGGTGGGAAGCAACCTCTGTTATCTTACATTTCAGCTCGTCTCAGCCAGTCTTTTAAAGTCCGTTGTTGACTGTTTTTGATTACG
Source organism: Paragonimus heterotremus (assembly GCA_013368495.1). Taxonomy (NCBI): domain Eukaryota; kingdom Metazoa; phylum Platyhelminthes; class Trematoda; order Plagiorchiida; family Troglotrematidae; genus Paragonimus; species Paragonimus heterotremus. Next base: position 141,500 of record LUCH01001016.1, read on the forward strand.
CAACACCACGCGCTCATTTTTGTCTTACCTCCTGCCTATCGCAGCGTGGTACAGCTTTGCAACACTTTGATCTTGCCCATACCGTCAACAGACCCTGAGTGGATACCAAGGAGGACACAAGCAAGCTCCGGCTCCCCTTCGCAGCTTACCAGTGAATACCGGGACTGGTATTGTCTCTGCTCACCAATCAGCGAGGCTACCGCAATAGTCAACGGCGCTCCTAGAGAATGCCACTCCGTATCGGTTTACGCTGACCAAATGGAATTGAACCTTGGCGTTCTCCAACTGTTACCATACGATGGGATCCCTGGAACACATAAGCGCAGAAAACCGGGCACCATCGTCAAGTCCTGTGAACTGAACCAAAATGAGCTGAATTAAGTGTTTGCTGCAATTCCCAAGATTGGTGCCACACATTGTTCCCATCGGCTGCCGTCCAGGTCAATAGGAGCACGCTAGATAACGAACTAGACAAACCGACTGTGTCCAGGTGGCTTTAATTTTCAGTCTAGGGCTCATGCACGAATCTTCAACAAGATGCCCAAGATCAAGGCGGTCGACTTGATCCTTTTGAAGTGGAAGGTACAAACGATGTTATTAAAATAATTTGTTTATGTAAAGCCGTTATACTGATGCCAAAAGATGCAGGAACACTTATTTCACTCGTACTGCATAAGAACCATCGGAGGCCCCGCCAACCGCCACATTGTACAGTTATTCAGCGGCAAACAAGGAAACTCACAACGTTCCTGTCAATCACTCAACCGTCCAGCACTTACCTCTTCTTCTTCGACTGAGCAAACTTCCCTTTCTGCGCTTTACTTTTCTATTCCCACCCAATCACTTCCTATTTATCTGGACGTCGGAACAAGGTGCAATCTCTCGATAAGTTCCTTGTAACTTAAAACTTTCCACTCTCTGTTCCCTCATCTGCCATTTTAATCGTAGCTCCTGTTATCTGACTGTCTAAATTGTTTGTTCGTATCTGGACTGTACTGGCTCCAATACTATCCAGTGTGCTTGCAGGCCGCTTTATATATAAAGTATATCATTACTGAAGTAGATGGTCATTTGTTGGTATGAGATGATGGCTAGGAAAGGCGAAGCTTCGCGCTGGGTTTTGCAACCGGTTAATACAATGTGTTCGCAGCGGCAAAATAACAAAGGAGTAGTGTGTTGCTTTAAAAACGTCCAAGTTTATCTACCGATCAGTGGAAAATCACAGTGAATTTCCCCCACCGCAGACATATAAAGGTACACTGACCAAGCTACGTTTCACAAGGGATTCTCCAATAGTTAGCTGTAGGTGTGCCTGGCAAAACACTTACGAGACCGTACTTTGCTGTTACATTGGGTGTACAAACAGAGAGGATACTGAAACTGAGGTTCTGTGCGAAGGTTTTAACGCAGCCAGGTACTCATGATCAATCCTGGTGTGATTCCAGGACCTAGGACGTTAGCCACCATGACAATTTCGGTATGCACTCTCTTGTATCATCGGACAAGCAAAGGACAGGATGATCGACAACGCTAAAAGCTCTTCCATTCACCACAGAGATAAAGGGAGAACAAACAACTAACCTCGAAGCTGGACTTGTTAATTCGATACAATCCCTACATCCTACTCCAAACAGTCTGCACACCGGCAGCACAGATCAATCGGAGAACGACGATCATAGTACTCTTATGGTGCGGTATTTCACTCGTTGAGCAAAGAGTATGATCGCACTTGATGTTTCTGAATGCAGCACCCTTAGCAACAACGACAGGGAAAAAGCTGGTATTGCACAGCGGACTAGCATATGCAAACCCCTGGAAGTAACAGAAGGCGGGGTAGCACGCGAATTTCGTCTCTTCTCATAACCAGGCACAGCGGGCCCGTACAGGCCTCTTAGGTTATCCTCAAAGCATTACAATCTAGTGAGAACTCTAACCTGGCTTGCCTCTCTGCTGTTCCTGGCAGATTTCATTAAACCTGGACTTGAATACTGCCTGCCATGACTGTTCAAGCAACTGCAAAAAGATGACAACGTCTATGGCCGCATATGAGGCATTACCAATCATGGCGCCCCCGGGAACCCTGGTTGGGCCAACTTAGTTAGCTACCAACACGACAGTGAGCAGCGGGACACTGCCCAAAAAGATGAACGTAACTGTATGCCTCTGATGGTTAAGCTATGCGTAGCATGCAAACGGGTCCTCAACTTAAAAGGCAGAGTTGGCCTCGGGGATTTCTACTGCAGTATCGAAGTGATGCATAAATGAGCACAACAACCAAAACCCACTCGCTCATAGCGATGGTTACGTTCAACCAAATCTCTGGGTTTCGAACGGAACCTGCAGGGTCACAGGTGAACCTTCACGTTAGTAGGGCGGGTCAAAAAGGACAGCCAGCTTCGCGGACAATCACCAGCGAGTCAGATGAGTAAAACCAAAATGCGGTGGGTGGGGTATGAAGGCTAGAAGTAGGGTTGGCTGGTGGAATGAGGAATGCTAACAAGAAAAACAAACTTTCTCGTTTCGAGGATAAGGGCCGTTGTTTTGAGGACTTATCGGGTCTCTCGTCACACCTCCCCTTCCAGGACTCAATTAACCCAAACTACCGAGAGTCAGGTTTGCGGAAGTAAACGGGTGTGATATATTCCTTAGCCCGTGGTACTCAAGAAAACATAACCCTCCTTCCTAGTGTCAGGTGTCAAGGTGACCGACCGCGTTGTGACCGTCAAGCAGCTGAAAGGCAGGCAACTTCGTCTCCTGAGCTCAGCGTTTTACCGTTCCAACTCAATCCTCCAAAAAAACGTTCCAAAATCCTGCTGCAGTCCACACCAATAAAACTGTCGCTGCCGACCTTGCGGGTGTTGGCATGGTCCTGCAAGCCGCACCACTCTCCACAAGCACCCCGCTATTTCATAATAAGCGTGGTAGTACGTTTCATGTTCAGGTATGGGACTGCCTCCAAATCAACGCTAAAATGTTGCCGAACGAAATCGACGAGTTCAAATTCACCTGCTTTGTTCTTCAGCCGCCGCTAGTTGGGATGACGTCGACTTGGCTGCGGTAAGCAATCCTTGACTCAGCTTCATCCATTCCTGAGTACAACCTATTTTGTGATGAGAAAAGAGGGGTGTTGGAAAGGTATCTGCGCTGTGTGTTGGGGGATCACCGTGAATATTCCATGTGGTAGACATTTTTTATAGCTTGCCTCAGACATGAAGCGGCATGGAGTCCAGCAGAGCCACAAAAACACTTGCATACCGCTCGCCCTCGGCCGCAGTACGTTAACTCTTCTCTACCTTTGGCACTTGGAAGAACTTGTTCTTCGTGTAGTAGCCTGCAGATAACGGGAGACTTCACCCAAGATGGAAACGATACGAACGAGCCAAACAAACCAGCAGCGACGTCACTCTGCGCTACAGCTGACGACCTAGGGCCTACTAACCGGGTACAAAACCCTCCGTCCCGTATCCCCTAGGTAATTACCAACCAGCCGCCACCGGATGGCTCATTAGAGGTCCTGAACCCAGCAGGCCGTGGCAACCGTGCAGTCCTCAAGCTTAGTTTCATATGCAAGGCCCTTCTAATTTGACCCCCGGTGGTCGTATGACGAAGCTTCATGCGACTTGACTTCACTCCTAAGAGAGAACTTGTTCAAAAGGTAAACTGGCAAATTGGGGATAATTCTGTCACAGTTGACGAACGGTGGCTCACGGTAGAGGCAGATATACAGGAGGCCATCCAACTCTCCGTCTCAATGTTCATCCCGTGTCTACTGACATCAAGATTGTGGACTGGTTTGGGAACACGGAAACTAATCCGGTTGAAGCGCACGGTGCGGAACGCCTCTTGTCTAGGTGGCACGCGACACGCGTATCTGGAATACACATCTACTGGAATCAAGTGAATAGGGTTTTGGAGGGCGGGCGGGGCATTCTTTTGGGCTCGCTTATCTGTGAAATGCGGTAGGGACCACCGGCACATCGACAGCTTTTTCCTGTCATACAGAACAGACCTATCGCGTCTGGTGCGCAAAAATCACACCTCTGCTTTTAATATAGAGGCTGCGGGGACGTTCAGCAGTCATTACATATGGAATCTTCATGAACGACTCTACCACCAACTGCGATCACGTCGATGCTCTTAAAGCCATATGTTCTTCGTAATGACCTCTGTTCTTTGGCTTAACGGCGTGAGGCAAATTGTCATCATTCAACGAGTCAAGATGAGGGTTCTTGCATATTCAGCACAATCTCTCTAAGTCATGCCACACTGTACCATGAAAAATGACGCAGCAAGTCTCACAACTGTATCCTCAAGGGTCTTCTATGAAGAGAAATAATAGACTGCTTCCAAAACTGGCTAGCTATATAAACGAGAGAATGTGCGTTAATAAGGAATATTTGCTGGCCCTCCCTACACGGCCTGATATGTCAAAACCGTCAACGTTGCAACTGAGGTAACAACATATTGTTCTTTAGAGCATATGGAATCGTAAATGCTCTTGCTGAGCGAGTAACCAATAACTGAGAACGTGCTTACACATGAATACATTGATCTGATGAAAAGTATTTTTATCGGGCTGAATAACAGTCATCCTATTTGGCACTTTGATGTTTTGCATCAGTAGGTACGACCAACCGCTGAAGGTACGTTCATTCGTAACCCCAACATATCATGTCACGACCATATATTACCTATCGCCGTCTTGATATGATTTCAAAAGAGACAACCTCCTGCAGACACGGGAACGCCTATCTCAAGCCATCTAGCAACCAAGTGGCGAAAGTAGCACGGTAGACAAACGGCTAGGGCATATCAAGACGTCTAACAACTGCGATCACCGGTTCAGTCCCACTACACACTACCCCTCGCCTGTAAATCGTCCTGGCTCAACCCCCCAATCAAGCATCTGATGAAAGAGAAACGGATGTTGTGGGATGCATTTCTTCTTTAGAGAGGCGGTGCTTCATCTGGTACGCAAACGTTGTGGTTAATAAATTATAACCACACGCGCCGACCACAGGGATCATCGAGCATCATGTACAAAATTCATTGCTGACCGTCTCAAAGGAGCGTTCCGATATGTGGATTCCAAGACCAGGACAAAAACCGTTATGCCACTATTCATGGGACCTTGAAGACTCTCTACGTCTAATTCCGAGGCGGCAGAGATAGTGCGTGCTTTTTTGACATCTGTCGTTAGCAATTCAGCCAAAACGGTTCCATGCACCATAACCTTCAAACCTAACTGTTATTCGAACACCTCCCTTAGCCTCACACCGGCCAACGTATGCACCCAGTTATTGCCGCTATGCGTTGATATCACTGGGGCTTTTTGGGGTATCTCCACCTATGTCGAAGGAATATGCAAACGGTCCTGGCAAAGCCGCTTGTTAGTTTCTTCCAACACTCATATTTTGTTGTTTGTATTCCAGCCACTTGGAAGCGCCGCATCATTTCTGCCATCTACAAGGGCTGGAAAAGAACAAACGCTAGCCACATCAGACTGCCTACTCCATCACCAAGCATGTCTAAAGCACTGAAGCGCACAGTGAACGACTTCGTGAAGGATAACTTGAATGTTCACTCACTGTTGGCACAGGAAAAGCACGGCTCCAGCAGTGGCCATACACGCATGGCCAACCTGCTGGTTGCAGCTGACTCGTGGGCAGAATCTGCCAAAAGAACGCACCTCAGTTGATACCGTGTTCCCAGATTTTAAGAAGGCCTTTGATAATGTTAATGGATAAGTTGAACAAATTGAACATTCTGGGCTTATGCATTGAAGATTCTAAAGTTAAAACAATACTTCTTCTGTCGCATACACGATCAGAACCAACGACAGGCTATCTGCTCTAGCCAACTCCATAGCTGCCGTGCCACAAGGCCCCATATCGGGTCCCCATTATTTTCACCCTACGCCAGCGACCTCTTAGGTGCAAGTAACCCTCCTGTTGTGACGTATGCTGACGGTACGAAGGTTTGACACGCTTAACGCAAAACCGAGTAAGTTGAAGACTTCTGAAGAGACTTGGACGCCCTGCGCCCAGGATCCATGGAAAATCGGCTGCCATCAAAAACGTCCAGGTCAAAGACCATACATATTCATCACAATACCAGGATACACCGTATCAGCAGCGCCACTCAAGTCACTGTTTATCAGGGTTGCCACTTGGGTGCTGTTCTTTCATCTGATGTCTTCTCAAGTGCTAACGGTATGTAGCTGGAAAAAGAGAACAGCGCAGGCTGGCAACACTGCTTGGTTTCCGGGATTCTCCCAATCGATACCTTTCCAAGCATATGTAGCATGTTGGAAAGGTTACTATTGAAAGTCATCATACAAACACGTGCGCTTTACATGATGTAGGATGTAACTACTCTAAGTGTTATCCACATAATAACTACTGAGAGACTTGAGTGGCTATTTTCTTTGTCGTATTGTGGTGGATAACCAAACCGGAGGTGCGAGTATCCCAACACTCGGCGGAATTCTTCAATCTAGGGAAGGCACGTCAAAAGGCCTACAGCGAGCGGATCGGGGAGAGCACTGTCAACCGAATGAGTTATCAGTGAACTGGATCGAGCCAACGGACAGGACATAACAGCCTAACACTGACGACTTTAGGATTTGGAATGCCAGTAACCCCAGTATACGAGATAAATTTGACGCGTCCATGCTGAGCTCAGACGATTGGAATCCCCCTCTGAATAACAGTAGGTGCATACACTTGTCACTTTGTTGTGATTCTGGCAATGCCTTTGCGCTTCACGATGCAATCAGCACAGCAGAAATCACAAAAATTGATTCAAAGATAGTTCCCAGCACCTGGACATCGTCTAACCTATGTTTTGCGTACCGCCACGGGACGACCACAAAAGGAGGCTTCCCTTCTTGGATTGATAGAAAGTATCTTTTCCCGAATGGGCGAGAAAACGTTTCAAACATTTCACGCGGATTGTATAAAACCGTTGCTGAATCATTCCAGTCAAGTCGTTCACACCGACCTGAGGCAGGACAAACTCGTTTTCGAGCGCGTTCGACAGACAGCTACCAAGCTGGCCACTGAATTATGACACGTGACTCATGAGTCCTTGGCTTTATCCATCTGAATTTCAAAGACTCCGCGGTTGCGCAACTCTTGCACAACTTTCTCTAGTACAGGACTAGTTAAGCAGTTCTCTGTCACAGAGGCCTATAACGGCCGAAGGGGGCACGAAAAGTGGTTTCATATGCTCCATCCTCAAACTTGCCTTAGAATACAGTTCTTTCCTCACAGGGTTATCAATCAACACAATTATTCCCCGTATGAGTTTGTTAGTTGCACCCGTGAGGATCGTATTGAAACGTTGTTGGATTCACATTTAGTTAAACCCTCGTTGCATATATACTACCTACTTATTCATGGTGCTCGGTGTTATCGCCAGGTGTGGTGCTACACTCCCTTTTTAGTGACCGTCTTCCAGGCCAACGGGTGTCCGCTGGAAATCGTAATAAATAAGTTGACTGAAAACGAGTGGCTTGAGCCTCCAGCATTGTACCTTTGCATTACCCGCCAAAAATCGTTAAAAGCTGCTTCATTCTCCGTATGGTTCATCTTCCTGTTCTATCATTTCACGGCTAAACAACAAGCCGGCTCATTCCCATCCTCAATAATTGGCTGCTGCTAGCTGCCACAATACCCAACACAACTCAGTTTCACAATTTCACCGGTTCATGTGATCGGAACCGACGTATCTCGACTCGGCTGTCACACTGAGGTCGAATCTTCTATGGAGGCGCACGTCCTGTGCTGCTAATGTGTACCAAAATAATTTGATATGGGATATAATACAGATATTGTACCAGAACAACTAGTAAACTTAATGACCTGGACCTTCAAGCACGTTGATAGTGAGTTTGAATAAATAAATATCTGATAGATATCCTGTACAATTGCCTACCGCAGACTCAGCAAATTCTCCAAAATCAACGTCGCCTGCGCACGGAACGTAAATTTAATCCAACCGAAGCGAGTCAGCTGTCTGGAATTCTTAATTGGGCTTCAGTGATTCGTCCACGTTAGTTGAGACGACATTACGTGGTAGTTGTTTACTGACACCTAGAAAAACTGCGTATTATATTGGCAGGTCTTCTGCATTAAGCGCATATGCCAGCGGATTTGAAATCTTATCAGTCTGGTCTGCCAATTCCTTTACCGTGCCGGTCTTCGAATCGTCTAGCAGTCTACCTAAAGTGTTATCTGTTGTAATTTCCGAGCCACCAACTGAACTGTTCTACTGTCCTTCTCTTAACCTTCGATCAAGGTGTCTGATCTGTTACCCCTTACCAGGTTACTTTATACTTTGTGGAACTTCTTCAAGGGTTTCTTATTTGTCTAACCTACCTAACTAACGGTTTACTTTTGAGAGAATCGATTGATGAGCTGCTTCCTAGTAGTAAGCATGTATCGTGGATCGTTTGGCGAGTATTATTCCTAGTGAATTTTGTTCATACTACCGAAACTTCCCTCTTTTGTACCCAGTGGCGTTATCTTAGTGGATTGATTCATTTACGTCGAAAGGTTTACTCATCTAGCAGTTGTTTTTCGTCCAGTGATTCCGACTGATTGAAAATGGCCTTAGGTGCACCCCAAGTTGACATGAAATTGGGGAACCTCTTGGATTACAGAATCATCTCTTCGTTTCTTTATGTATCCTCAGCCCAGGGCAAATAGAACAGGCAGTGGGAATGTTGATCGTAGTGCACAAAGTACTCTTCCATTCGGAGCGGCTGACCACTGTAAGTTCTATAAAGCGTCTGTGAGCATTAAACAATGGGCCTGGGTGTGTGTTCAATGTCACTCATTCCTAAGATTGGGTATCAACTACAGGGACGAAACATAAATATCACCGTTCCACATAATCTGGCGAAAACTAAACTAGTGGACGGTACCAGACTTCGAAAACTGACAATCCACTACATGTTGCTTTCCCTAAAATAGTCGATTACAATTATTGTCCCCAACTAATTGCACCCCAGGATGAGCTCAAGTGTACCAACATTTACTACAACCACTGAGCCTAAGCAGTATTCCAACGGCTGCTCGGTCAAAATGGCCAATTTGCCCGAAACTTACAAAGGATTGAATCGGACGAACACATCGACAGGACGCCAACTGGTAATTCACAGAAATCTACAGCCAATCGGTTTCGATAACGCGGAGAGATTGGTATGTCAGTGCGGTGACCAATCAGGATGGCACGCTGCCTCAGCTTCAGATATTTTTGTAATGGGCATGGAAGTAAAACGCGTTGTTCAAGTGCATCACGCGTTAAAACATGAGCTACAAACGCAACCGAGCCGATCAGTTAGAAAGCTGCAGCGTCAGCACCAATTATAATCTTTCATTTCAATGCAGCGTCTTGTCTATGAAATGGCCCATTGAATCTCAATAAACAGAGATTCGCCTCTTGTCATGGGGACTGCTATTTGCTTTCTTTCCGGGTGGTAGCAAATTCTAACAAAACGTATGCTCCGGATGTTGCTGACAGTGAGGCATATGATAAAGCATCACTTTTCTGAAACCACAAAGAACTTTTCGCTGCCCAACACTCATTCTGGCTAGCAACTAGGAGGTGTTCTCATTAGGGCTGACTTGACCACGTCGGAACGTATCAAGCGATGAGCTCACCATTCATCAATAACCTTCTCCGACCACGCCGAACCAAGGTGCATAATTATACCTGGGATACGCGAAGGTTCTGAAATGAACCACGACGTTGCTTAAAGGTCTTTTATCTGTAGTAAACTGAGAATGACAGCAGTAATGACTAACGTACCTCGTCCGCCTAGACCGGCGTATCATCCTACGCCCACGACAGCGAGATTACTGAGAGCCACTCTAATATTAAAGATGATAACTTTAGATACGCTGGGTTCGTGGCACACTCGTCATACGGGCTTCACAATTGACACGGCTTCATACAAAATGATCGCGTGGGCAGGTACAAGCCTTCGACAATTATAACAAATCCAGCGTGCGATTCGAAAAAGGGAAATAATTACTGCGTCGATGTATGATTTAAAGCTTCTCATAAAACTGTTACTTTTGACCATTTTAATACAGTATAGTCTGCTTACACTTCGTCTACGTCCACGTCTGTCTAAAAAATATTCCTATATAACGAATTATGAAGACCAAAACCGGTTGTCAAACAAGATCGACTGGTGTCAAAGTCATTCGACCAAGCTCTACAGTTGATATTGAACGACCTAAAGGCAAATGCTTCAGGCCTAGGACTTACAAAGTCCTTCCTAGGGGGGAGTGAAGATAAACTGGCGGTTCCCGCCAGTTCCCCTCCAACTGAAAACTGTTCCATCCCCTAGACAATGTATTGGCGGAGTTATTAGGTAAGGTATCTAGGCTGGAAGCTGAACCTGTTCAACTAAAAACAAGCCATGCTGTATTTCATTCTCTAAAGGATAATCTTATCTCCCTATCTTACATCTTCAAAGTACCGGAAAGTCCCAAGACGGATAACAGAGAGCGCAAGCATGTTCCTCAACACATTGACAACAAAAATCACGAAACGAATGCTTTGCACATACAACACAATCATATTCAATGTGCGAGATAAGCTTCGCCGGGATGGCACTAAAAAGCTACTCACGAGGATTACTAATATAGGCCCGAGATCATATACCCGCATTCGACTTCGTAGGAAGACTCAAAAGATCTGCTACCCGCTTTTGTTCAAATTCCAGAGCAAAACAATTGCCAGACAGTTCATTTAATGTCAGGACGTTATCAAGTCTAAAACCTCCCTTATACCAATGAGAATTATGCGGGATAGCTGTTTGAAAGGCAATGTCAAAATCGCTTATTGCGCAACACTGTGACCTTTAAGCTTGTGGCCCAGTACCCATTCAAACAAGATGCGATGATGTCCAAGGATAATGAAACGGGTTCAGCTGAGTGTGTAGCTTTGTTTTGCTGTATCATACATGAGGATGCCAATTTCCTTCCTGAAAACACCAACGATAGAACACAGGACAACATACTCCCTGACTTGAATAATTTAACAGTAGATATTGACAGTTCAAACAATCTACCTTACGAAATGGCGGTTTCTGTCGAGGAGTCACCTTGCAGGCAACAGCATGTAAGTAAATGTGTCCCTAGTGAATCAAGTGGAACGTCTGGATCTCAGCCTGTCTACGCGGCAGCTGGACCAGACAATGTAAGGCTCAGACCACCTAACAGTCAGACACGAACCGGCATTCCAACTTTAAACTAATCCCAAAGGAACCCAACAACCGGCCACCAGTGGAACACTGGTTTTACTAAACCCTCCTTAAATCACTGTCTTACGAGTCGCTCGTGTTCACCTCCTCCGCATTACAAGAGAAAAAATAAGCATGCAAATCCAAACCCACACTCACTTTAAAAAGGATGTATCTACCAACGAACCCCAATCCCAGGTCTCTTCCCAACAATAGCAATCTCTTACGTGACACATCTTTTAACGCAAAACTCAACCAGAATCTCACTAGTACCGCCAGAGTTGCCTGCCCCATGCTTAACGCCTCTTTTAATACGAAAAGCCCCCATACTACGAATACTTACCCAAATGCAACCCGTGATCCCTTCGCTGACAACGTGCATGTGGGTATGACCAATCCATTTCAACATTACCCTTTTTTCATGGGTCACATTCCGTTCAATCCCCCCTTGCTTAGCCCAACTCCCATATACCCACTGCCCCACCTCACCTTACTGGCACTTTTCCACTACTTTCTGTCATGGACTCAGACGCAGGCGACATTCCATTAATCATTGATGCGCCCACTATAACCGAATCAGACCGAACGGCATCACCGAGGTCTCTGAATCACGAAGGTCCTTCCTCTTTGACACTTCTAAAGGTCTAAAAATGACGTCGGATAAGGAAAATGTACTAAGTTCATTGCTTTGGAATGCACGCGCACTAGTCAATGAGATGCATATGTTTAGGTCTTTCATCTTCTTATACAGCCCTTGCATTATTATGGTCACGGAAGCTTGGTGTACCCCTGAGACTTCGAACACACAACTAAGTGTTTTAGGTTATCATATGTTCCGTAAAAATCACGATACAAGACATGGCGGTGGATGTTTAATTTACTTAAGGGGGCAGTATTCTGCAACATTACTCGATGAGCCGTGTCTTGATAGGATTGACGACTCACTATGGCTATCGGTATCGACTGAACCCTGTGAACTACTCTTTGGATGCGTTTAAAGACCACATAACGCCAATTATGACGACATGACTAACCTTGTTATTGGAGTGAATCATGTATCAACATTGCCGACACAGTACAAAATAATTGGTGAAGATTTCAATACACCCAATATCTCTTGGACCTCTTTCACAGCCACTGTGAATCAACCAGAGTTTCTCGCATGTTTCCAAGCATAAGGTTGGCGCCAGCACGTTTTAACACTTACCAGATTAGACCACACTTTAGATCTCATTTTTACAACAGGCATCTCTTCTCCTGCAGTATCCGTCTCATAACAGTTTCCAGGAAGTGGTCACAACGTGGCGACTTCATATATCACCTAAAAGCTGTAAGAATGTCGAACATAATATGTTATCATCAAATAAAGTTTATCCACTGGATCATGTATACTACTCTGTTGAGATCCTTGGAGTGGAACACATTTTTTATGACCTCTGACACTAGTATTGCAACCGAAGTATTTAATGAACACTTTAGGTTTTGCCTGAATATCTTAGCCCCGGAATGGTTAAAACGCCGTAATGTGTGTGGTAAAGGCAGGATTCTCACTTCGAAGGATCAAGGGAATGTCAAAAGTCTCAAATCACGGCACTGAAAAACAAGATTTATCCCCTATTATTCAAGTGCATAAACTGTTTGACGCTATAGAATATAGAACCAAAATTCTCCAACTGAATAAGGAAAAGCGTGCTCTGAATAGCAAAGAGAAGAGCTCTGAGTTGATGCAGTTATTGAAACGCAGGAACCGTACAAGGGACCTTATTATCTCATTAGTTACACTACGAACAAAATCACCGTAGGTGATTCTGTAACAATTTCAGAGGTCTTCAATTTATATTCCGCTGCTTCCTTCAACATTGAAGGGAATATGTTGTCTCCACCTTTCTCTGTAGAAACAAATATGTTCCTAAACCACAGCTCTGTCGAGGCAGTAAAAATACGCTATCAGATGGCTACTATCAAACCTTCACATCGTTCTGGTCCAGAGGGTATTCGCTCCGTTGCACTCAAACACGGAGGGGATGAGTTTCCTCTTCTTTTGCTTAATATTCGTAAATTTTCTCTAATATTAGGCTGCTTCCCTCTCCAATGGAAAAATTATATAATTCAACCCTGTTATAAAGGTGGCTCGCGACAAGACAACAACAATTATCGTCCCATTAATCACACTTCAACATGCTCTAGAATGTTGAAAAGAATAATAAAATGTAGCGTAGTTGAATTTTTATCATCACAAAATCTTATAAACCACTCCTAGTAGGGGTCCCTCAGCAAACGTTTGTGCATGACGTGCCAGCTGGAATTCTTTAATCATGTTACAAAATCTGCTGATTCAGAAAATGCAGTTATTATTATACTTCTGGATATACAAAAAGCATTTGATCGTGTGCCTCATCAGCGTCTTCTGATCAAAATGGCATCTCTTGGTATACGTGACCCATTGCTCAGCTGGTATGTTTCATATCTCAAAGGCCGCACACAACCAGTGATAACAGAAAAAAACAGCTCAAGGCCATGACCAGTCACCAGTGGGGTGATTCAAGGAAGCTTCATAGGGCCGTTACTCTTTCTTACCATATAAACGATACATGTGGAAATATCAAGCTTAGAAAACTATTCCTATTCTCTGATGACAACAAACTTGTTTACACATTTTCCCCCTTACAATCTCAATTCTTGTTTAGGAAATATACGGGAGGACTTCATGTCATTACAGTCTTGGTGTCAAACGAGGCTGATGAAATTTTCAGCAAATAAATCCACCATTGTTGAACACAGTTGCCATATACCAGAGGACTTTATAAAGCTGGATGGTCATGGTATTTCAACTGCCAAATCAGACAGCGACTCAGGTATACGGTACTCCAACTCATTCAATTTCGCTGAATATATGTCTCTTCCAGTAGCTAAAACTGGACGAACGATTGAATACATCAAACGCTTATTCTCATTTTCTGCAGCTCCACTAAACCTTTATAAGCTGTGCGTGCGACCCCAACTTGTATACTGCGTGTTCACATATGGTCACTTGCGCAAGTCTGATAGGCTAGCTCTGGAAATCTGCAGCGTGCATTCACAAAAGGTTTGGTGGGTTATCCGCCTTCTGTGGCAGACAGAGAACGCTGCCAGATGCTTGAACTGAGTCCTTTTTGGATACGGCGTCTCAAGTTCAACCTTGCATTCATGGGTAATCTAGTTTATGGCAATAAATTTACCGTCAAACTCGCGATTCGCCTTTAGCATAGCCCAAAATACAACGTCAAGAACAAGGAGTTCACTTTAATAGCTCTTAAATCCCGTAAAAGGCTGTGTTCAACATTTTTTCTAGTGAAATGTTCTTACAATTGGAACAAACTCCCACATGCAATTAGAGTCAGTATGAATATACATCAATTCAAACGAAGCTTACAAACTTCCCTGACATAAGAGAACGTCGTGTCTATTTTCAAGCTCTGCCTGCCTGAAGACGATATCTTTGAAAGTGGACCTAATAAAATCTAAACATCCGGTCTAATCTAATAACACCTGAAGGGGAACCTTTATAACTTGATACAACTCCACATACACTCTGAACCGATCAAAGCCGTCAACTTCACCATTCGATATATTTCTGAATTCCGAAGCTCATTATTTCTCCAACAGGATAGGTCTTGTACATAGTTATGTCCAAAACTTACAGCTGGACAGCAAAATCTTAGCCGACACATGGTAACATTATAACACCCCCGGTAGTAATGACCAAACCATCCTGGTACACTTACTCTATACTTAATGACTACCAGTTGTGTATAGTTGTCAACCACTATGCAATAACTGTGCGCGTTAAAACTGTTTGGAAGGAACATATATAACCTACCTGTTTGCTTCACATGTTTACTTATGAATCTGTGCCTCGTACTATCCTAATAGACCACCAGGCAACCTTCCCGTGTTGTTTAACATCTTTTCCATTCTACATATCGGCCGTGTCTACCAAATGGACATCAGAATTCGGCTGCAGTCATATACTTGTAAAAGCTGTGGATCGATCTCTTTTCGCGTTATACGATAATAACTGTTTTTTGGAGATATATAACTCATTAACTATCACAAAATTATGAATATTAGGTGAAAGGTTCGGTCAGAAAACATCATATTCTATTATTCATCACACTTCACATGATCATTGTACGTTCTCCCGTTTATCACGCAATTTTGCTTTTCATTCTTGATGCAACGATAAATTCTAACGAGAGGCAACATTCAATAACGTCCAGGCAATCAAAATCCTGCACTGGTTGGACAATTCGCCAGGTCTGCGAAGTTCCGTCGATTTGGAGGAAATGACGAAGTCCACTTCAGAAGATCGTCCATTTCTTCACAAACATTTGGACCTTCCTATCTTCCTTTATGTTCATAAAAGTTTATACATATTTTTACGGAACCGTCTACATCAAATAATAGCGAAATTCTTTGACTGGTCATTTTCTCCATCCTGAAAAATCCTTTCTCTGGCATGACCTTGACCTTGTGGAGCGAAAACTGATGTAACTACTCAGCATTTTTTAGATCGAAGATTGAGGCTTTTGAGAACTGTCATTTTAGAAGCAAGTGAGCCAGATACTTCTTCATAAACTGGAGCTTTCCTTTTTTATTGTCTGTTTTTTATTTTATTTTCATAACCGGTGTATTGTACAATTAACAATTATGTGTGCGGTATGCGTCTCAAGTCAAAATATGTATACTGAGCACGCCCATCTGAGCGTGTTTCTCACAGATGCGTTGAGAGATACACCACTACTATTATTATCATCATCAAATCGTATGAACGAAGATGTTGGTGAGATAATCATGTTGGTCACTGGTGTCCATGGCACTTCCGCTATTCTACCAGAAAACAGTCTGGAGCCGGTGTCGTAGATGCGACAAGCAAAACAATACTAAGATTGTCTCTCATGTCAACCCCGCGACCAGCTCTAACCATTCGCCTATTAACGGCTATTTCGTGATGAAAAATTCTTGGGGATGATTACATGTTAATACACAGGCTCTGAGAAGCGACCTAATGAAGTTGCGTAGCCAACGTTTTGCCTATTCTCTTCATTTGATCTTCATCACTTAGGCGTAGTTGTCGTCGGATATTAGAGGTAGCGATGTTTATTTAAGGAAGCTCAACATCCTCCGCCGCGGTCGGGGAAAGTGTTAAGACGACGCAGCTGCAGTATATCTACCAAAGCATCTTACCATATCTTAATTTACAGAGGCCCCTCTCATAAATCTGCCAGATTGCACGGAAGATTCATTTGAAATCAAAATTCACACAACGTTTGCAACAAGTGTCGTCCACTGTCTTAAGAAAACCATGTCACCTAACTAGGGAAAATACCCTCCGTCATGACGTTTAACGAAACGAAAGATTTATCAAATACTAACGTTAAGGGAGATTTCAACCCCACTCACAAAGATTGTCAACACCTGGTGGGATCCAGCAAATCGCACTCCAATGACTGACAGGTGTTTAATGTCGCCTTGAAACGAAGACTGACCGAAACTATACAGACGTCAACGGACTGCCATCCAGTTGCCATATCTTCACAACCTGCCACTAAAGCAATTGTGTAGATCACTGGTATGCTGTTTCAAGACCCAACCCAGCTAGAAACGGCTACTTGGGCGCAAAAGGGATTTTTCAA